>OX393576.1:9424028-9514671 GCA_947652605.1 Elmis aenea | reverse complement strand
AATTTGTTTTGTAGATGGATGTACTCATAGTAAGCCATTTCTGAATTAATTTTGCCGTAACAATCATTAGGTGAAAAATTATGAATTTTTTACTATAAGTATGATAATAGCGAGCGCGGTTTTAATTCCATATTCCGCTTGCCGATTAATAATTTTATCTGCAATTTGTTTTGTAGATGGATGTACTCATAGTAAAGCCATTTCTGAATTAATTTTGCCGTAACAATCATTAGGTCTAAAATTATGAATTTTTTACTATAAGTATCAATAGCGTGGGCGGTTTTAATTCCATAATTTCGCTGCCGATTAATAATTTTATCTACAATTTGTTTTGTAGATGGATGTACTCATAGTAAAGCCATTTCTGAATTAATTTTGCCGTAACAATCATTAGGTGAAAAATTATGAATTTTTTACTATAAGTATGATAATAGCGAGCGCGGTTTTAATTCCATAATTCCGCTGCCGATTAATAATTTTATCTGCAATTTGTTTTGTAGATGGATGTACTCATAGTAAAGCCATTTCTGAATTAATTTTGCCGTAACAATCATTAGGTGAAAAATTATGAATTTTTTACTATAAGTATGATAATAGCGAGCGCGGTTTTAATTCCATAATTCCGCTGCCGATTAATAATTTTATCTGCAATTTGTTTTGTAGATGGATGTACTCATAGTAAAGCCATTTCTGAATTAATTTTGCCGTAACAATCATTAGGTGAAAAATTATGAATTTTTTACTATAAGTATGATAATAGCGAGCGCGGTTTTAATTCCATAATTCCGCTGCCGATTAATAATTTTATCTGTAATTTGTTTTGTAGATGTATGTACGCTTAGTAAAGCCATTTCTGAATTTATTTTGCCGTTACAACGTTTAGGTAGTGAGAATTTAATTTATTATTATTAATTATATTAGCAACGCGAAGACCGCTTCGAATGGAGAATGACGGAGCTATCGCTCCCTAGTAGGTGGGAAGAGTATAGAACTAGGCGCGCCGCGCGCGTAGTCAATTCTAAGGCTGACAACACGCTACTCAAGTGGCCGCTGGAAGTGGCCGCCAGCTTCACTCTGGTTATTATGTGAACAGAATGGGATCTTTGTATCGCTTGTACCTATTGTGCTTTTTCCATTGTAGCTGTTATTATTTCGCGCGACCTTTTCTGGTATAAAAGAGGTATTTGGTTCTTTGTAGGGCGAAATAATGTCACTGTGATATGCAATCAATTATTACTGTACATAATTGCACACGAACTGTTATTAATAGAACAGATGGAATAATAAAATATTGATTTTAGTTATTGCACAAAATGTAATTTTAGTACGTTTATACAGGTTGTATGTGAAGAACATGGGGATGTCGAAAACCGTAGGAGGATGTTTAAATTAGCCAAGAAGTGTGTTTTACCGGTGGCTTAGTATATCAACTAAAATCGGGCAAATTGTGCTAATTTGCTGAATTATCCTGGAAAAACTAAAAATCGTTATTTACATATTTTCTGTACAACTTTCTCTTTCTCAACATTAGAAATCTAAAATTTGGTATTTTAAGCTTATACAATAGTTGTTTACGTAACAAGACCGGAAAGTGGTACTTTACTGGACGAGCCGTGGGCGAGTCCTGGGCTGGTATTCTCAACTCCTCCTGTTCAGCGATATCGCTACCGTTGAACGCTAGGGGTGCACAAACCACTGACAATCGTATTCCCAACGTCTCCTCTCGCAGGCGCTCCATTCGCGTTCTACGCGAGTGGGTAGACCCACTCCTCTTGGCAAATACCGCTCGCTTTGCACTCAAATCGTAACCTTTGTGTGTGTTGTGATTTGTTGTTTTCTTTTATTATGGATGATATTAAATTTATCAATTTAATTGAGGACAGAACAGGCTTAAAATGATGTGGCCGAACCTTATAATTTAATATTATTAAATTCATTTACATAGGGTTGCCAGAATATCACTTTAAAGAAACATTTTCTCTTTTTTAATTCTGATATTTCTTTTTCTTTTTTCATGTAAAAATGTTCACTTTTGTTCTCTTTTTCGGTTACCCTTTTTTGAAATGAGAATGTTTAGTGAAGTTCATTTAATATTCGAACTTGAACTTAATGCATACAATTACAAGAATATTTCTTGTAATTATTTTTATGATAAGTTTAAAAATAATACAGAAAAACATCCTAACATCTATTACTTCAAAAATTAAATTTAATTAAAAAGGAATAAATGTATGAAAAAAAATTTTCTTGAAGAACGAAAAGATTCTAATAAATTAAATAAACGAAAAGTTGCTGGTTTTCAAACAGGTTTATTCGTTGCAAATTTTAAAAAAGATCCGACATGTTTCGCCGATGTTATTTTATCGGCATCCTCAGGGATGTTTTTTTAAAAAGTTGAAAAATGTTGAATTATGTTAAAATTGTTGAACATTTGTGAAAAAATTGAATTATCTGTTGATTTTAAAACAACACAAATGTTCAACAATTTTAACATAATTCAACATTTTTCAACTTTTTAAAAAAACATCCCGGAGCATGCCGATAAAATAACATCGGCGAAACATGTCGGATCTTTTTTAAAATTTGCAACGAATAAACCTGTTTGAAAACCAGCAACTTTTCGTTTATTTAACCTATAATCAAACAACAGGAGAAACCAACCTTATCGATTCTAATAAATTTAGGTATTTAATGAATAAATATTTTTTTCTTATTAATAATATGGAAAGGAATCTAAATAACCGATTTTATTGGGGAGAAGGCTGCTTTATACTAGGTATGTTAGTTTATTAGGACGTGATTTCTCCAACCAAAGAAACTAATTTTCAATGATTTATATTATATTTATGAATATATGTAAATAATTTTACTGATATATGTGTAATTGGAAATAATATATAAGAATAATCTATTTTTGCTACAATTGTGCAAATTTTTTCTTAAAAAATGTGTTTTTCAGTTAATTCCGCAATGTTCTCTTTTTTGATTTGTATTGTTCTTTTTATACATTCAGGATATCTGGCAACCCTACATTTACACAATTAAATGTCGATGAATTTCGAAAAAAATGTAGACTTTCGAGGGATACTCATTCCAATACATTTTACATACTATTTAAATTTGTAGCAATTACACTCCATTGCTTTTGGGCATCGTTATATGTAAAATTTTGTGAAAATTTGCCACAATAATTAACTATTCTCTCAAGAATTTCTACTAATGCTGCTTTCTGCTGCTCCGTTAATTTCCCCATAATCAATCAAAACAAAAACCACAGAACATTCAAAAACTGGCGGCAAAGTGACAGACCACGCAAAATTCCAATGTTGCAACATCTACCCACTCGCGTCGAAGAATTGCAAAGGCAGGGGTAGATGAGAATACAGAAGCGACCACTCCACTCGCATTGACGACGCTCGCTTTCATGAGCACTGCTGTTCAAAGCGAGCGAGTTGGGAATAGCGCCCCTGAAAGCATACGAGTCCAGTAAAGACACTTTACGGGTATGTTACGTACAATAGTTTTTCTGCGTCCGCCACTGACATCAAAATTACTATCGTCACCATCCATAATTAAACAATAACTTAACAAACAGGTGTAAACTCGCCTGGTGGTATAATGACTCTTGTTTGACAGCGCAAATCAACAAAACTCATCAGCTACTTTCCGGTGTAGGCTGATAAAGAACTCATTACCATGGCAACCTGTTACTTTCTGGCCTAGGCTAGTTAAGATGTGTTTTCCAGCCTAAAAATTGATCGGAAACAAGTGATTTTCTGGACGGACGCAGAAAAAAGCCTTTAACGCTTTGAGTTATTAGCATTAACCCAGCTTGCTTAGTTTTTGTGATCACATAGTCAACTTTTTTATTTCGTAAGGGGGCCATATTGAATTTTTATGCTATCAATTGACGAATTTTGTGATGAATACAATAATCATAAACTTATTAAAATATGTCCAAGGTGTTTCAATTAAAAAGTTTTTACCATCCTACTTAGAAAATAGGAAAACAATGGTTAGTGAAATGTTTCTAATATGTTTAAAAACTAATAAGTTAGAAGATTATGTTAAACAACGTGAAGGCTTACAAAAATCATTCGATAAAAACATTAAAACAGCCCTTAATGAGTTTTTCGCCCTTAAAATAAAAGATTCGTGTAAAGATGGAAGTTATAAATAAATTAGTATGTGGGAAAATGTTGTATAATGGTAATTATGTAATAGATTTCTTTTATATTTTAAAGTCTTTTCTGAAAGTTGTCATTTTCTCACTGCCTACCCTACATGAAAGTTTTACTTTCGTCTCTTCTAGTGGCGAAAATAATGTCAATGTCAAAATCAAATTACGAAATTAGGATTTTTTTAGCTTTAACTCATAATAAACTAAAATTGCGTTAATATTCTTATCAAATAATTTAATTTTAATGTATCATTTTATATAAAAGCCTAAGAATGGTACAAAAATTAATATTAAATATATTTCGTTTCAGGTTATAATTTTATTTATCTTAGTGTCAGTGTGGTGGTGTCGCTATGAAAATGAAATGATTAATTAAAACTTAATACATAATAATTGTAATTTGGTTCGTTTACATTAACGTTCGTTCTATAATATAATTTTAATTTCGTAGAAAAAATACCATTTACGACTCGAAATGAAACCAGTTTTTTTCGTTCGTGAGATTTGCTCACACGCCGCGGCTTTGCGGCTCGTGAATAAATCTCACCTTGCGAAAAAAACTGGACTTTCATCACTTGTTGTAAAATATACTATTATTGTTAACAGTGATTACTTTCGTATTAATCAAATATAAGGTTTTAAAGTCAAAACACTTAAAACCAGTTTTATAATTATATTTTAATAACATTCCCTAACAATAGCGTTTTGTGCTTTGATGATTGGTTTAGAAATGTGAAACGGCGCTGATTCGTATCATACGTTATTTTATGTATTGAATTTCCCATGTAGTTCCATAAAACGTTTTAATTACGTCTTTGTAACATGTACTGACAACCCACTGAATAATCATACGCTGTCATTTGTAATTAAGTCGAATATAAAAAGCTATAATCTATTCATAGGAAATGTGTCTAAAATAATTGCGTAATATATTAATATTACGGCTTTATCTGAGTTCGTGCACATCAAAAAATTGATGCCCACGAAGAGACGTGCATAGGCATCCAGCATCCACATACATCCATACAATCATGAGCCAGCGAGACCACCGCGATATAGATCCTCCTCGGGGTGGTCTTACTAGGAACACACTTGTTTGCTCTTTCTCTTGCAACGCGAATAAACAATACACAAACACGAAAAATTGAATTCCGATGAATTAAAATTTATGTCGGTAGAACTTTACCTATGTGTACCATCGATTTTTTCGTTCTTTATTATGTTGCTAAATCATATTTTGCTTTCACTCGCGTCCAACCTGTTCGCCTACGTGTTTTATTATAATCAGGCTGACGTATTTTTTAAATTTACAATTTGAGGACACCATTTACTCTTAAATGTCAGCTTTTACTAATAGTACATGCCGTGTTGGTGTTCGTTTACATGACACGTGTTGTAACTATTTTTTACTTTATTACACCGATATAAAAAACAAACAATACAAAACTATTTATAACCATTTTTAGATGTCATAAACTGAAAAAACTGTAGACAGTCGCATTAGACAAATTAAATGAATAAATGATAGACTGAACATTTAAAAATACTGATAAGTCGGAGCCCAAAACGATTGAAATAAACCTTGGCACACTATAAATGATCTACATTGATTTATTATTAAATAAATCAACAACGATTTTTGAATTGATTTAGTAATTAATTTGAAACAATTGTTTTTTATAAGTTTACTTGAAATTTCGAAATTATCGTCCCTTCATTTACCAAAACTAGCTTCCTGGTGAGTCAGTTTGACTATTACATCCCTATAGCTATAGGTTTGTTCCATCAAGCGATTTAAAACCAATCCATGGATCAGTCTATGGACTGGTTTAATCGCGTGCGTGAACGATGTACTAATAAATGCATTGCCCAGATTAGCCGTTGTTGGAACGTTTTTACGACTGGCCTAACTGTAAATGACATTTGTGCTATTGAGTTCATAGAAATGTGCGCATCGCAGAGGTAAGTAAACACCTTAAGGGCGAACTAAAGGCACGCGTTAAAAGAGCTTTCGTAATTCACATTTTTTTCTCACACTAATTATCAAAAGTACTTAAAAATTTGTATGTAAACAGATTATTGGTTCGAGAATTGTGATACAAGATCGAATTTAAAAAAAAAAGTTAATACTGCTAACAAGCACACGATACCGTCTGGCGTCATAGAATTCAAAAAATCATCCTCAGTTGGGGTTTACAAGGTAACTTACAGCGTTTGTAAAAAAATTACCCCTTTACCTGCTAAGATCTAATACGCCACTAGGAAAACTTCACGCTCTCAGGGTTGAAAATAGACAATGATAGACTGCTATGATAAAGAGTGATGAACGAATATATGGAGGGGGTAATTAGTTTTGCTATATTGTTTTCGGCTAGTGTACTAGAAAGAGATGTAAATATGACATTACGTGTATTATTACTTCTGCAAAAATTGACACTTCGACTAAGATTTAGTTCACCCTTAAAAATCCAGTACTAAATGAGATTAGGAGGGCGATGCATGGCTACCTGAGCTCACGTTAGATGTAAACAGCGCATGCGTGTACAAATCCAAGCGCTAGTACATGCCTTCATTCAAGTACTGTTTTGATCGTACACCGTAGTTCATGTAGTAATTTTCTAACAGTTGGAAAAGCCGACTAAACCGTCCGGTGAACTATCAAGAGACTGTAATGGAACGCGATATCGATACTGCGCAGAATCCTGACAGTACAATGAATCGTACATAGCCCTGTTGGAACAAACCGTATGTTATTTTAAAAGAAACGCCCTTCAAAACCTTTTATTTTGTAAATAGTTATCTATAAAATGACGTAACATTTTTTTTAACATGAAATATATCCGACTGGCCATAGCAAACTATTTTTTAAATTTACTTAGTATATTCTGATAAAGAATCTTATTCTAAACCCCATCGTTCATTAAAAAAAATTACAATATGAAGTATTTTGTAAGTCATACAATTAGTTCATTTTACTTTACTATCATAGCTATTAAAAATAATTTAAAAACAGTTAAAACCGTCTTCTTAATAATTCAAAATGTTTATTTGCAATTTACATTGTTTATGCTGTATATTAAATTAACTCTCACCACCTACTTGGGTGATTAAATGTTCGAAATTAATGTAGATTTAATCAACCCCGATCAGTGTTTTTCAACCACTTACAAACTTGGGAGCGAAAATGTCGTGAGGTTTATTAATTAATTACTTGTCAAAGAGAAACACGTCTCGCTTCGTGCTGTTTTTTCAGTAAGTCCGCAAAATTTGAGAAAGTTTTCTTTATAATACAGAACAAATGGGGGCTAGTGTGTTAAGTTTTGTGTTTTAAGTAACATTTGTGCAAGATTATTTTAGAGCTAGCCACGATAACTGTACATTTCGTCAGTCGTAATAATAAGCATAGTTTACAAAATTTGCCTTGCTGTTTGTACTATTTATCAGTTTTTAGTAATACTTTAAAATTATTAAACTCTGTCTTATTGTTATTAGAGAGAGTTACTTATTTTGTTCAAAAAGTCGACAAAGATTATTTGTACTGGCTTTTCTAAGTTTTTTTTTTGTGCAAAGCTAAACACCAAATCAACAGGAGAAGATGAAATCCCGACAAACCTCTTAAAATAAGCTGCCGACTTAATATCTGGACCTTTGAGTCACATTATAAACCATATTTTCTACATCCACAAAAAAGGGGATGTAAGTAACATAGGGAACTATAGGTCCATAGCCATACTCACAAACATTAGCAAGATATTTGAAAAAAAAATCTATAACAGAATTGAAAATTACGTAGAACACTTTGGCATAATAAACAACGCTCAAAATGGATTCAGGAAAGGCAAAACAACTACCCGCGCTATTTACATGGCAATCCGAAATGTACGAACACACCATGGTCATGTGTGTTGATCTCTCAAAAGCTTTCGATAGTGTTGACAAAATTAGAACACTATGGTATACGAGGGACCGCCCATAACCTTATAAAATCTTATCTCTCGGAAAGAAATCAATATGTTGTCGAAAAAGACTTGTCAGGTAAAATTATAAAATCTAACAAAACGAAAATCAAAAAAGGAGTCCCGCAAGGATCAATCTTATACATACTGTACCTACACCACCTTACAGGTTACCAAACTCGGTAAGTTCGATCTAAAAATATCGCGAAAAGCAGAAAATTGCAAATTGCAGAGTAAATGCTCATTAATCGTTAATTTAGCGGAACTTCTTCCCTCATTATTAGCATGTTCTGTTATTAAAAACTGCAAACATCGGTAATAACTTCTTTATTTCGAATATTAGCGATATTTGTAGATCGAACTTATGAGCAAATTTTTCAGGAGAATAGTAAAATAAATCAAATTTCGCGCCAAACGGTGCCAGATACCAGGAAATGTCAAGAAACACTTTTTGTTTAGAATAAAATGCTCTACCCAAAAACATATTCGAGTTTGATTTTGAACAGGGCCGTACTAGTTTTTTATGAAATTTATTGAAACTGAACCCCCACAACTCCGCCACTGGTTGCTTGTGGGACTTGAAATTTTCACCGATTGTGGTAACCTGTAAGGTGGTGCTGTATACCAAATTTGGTTTACATATATCCACTGGTTGAGAAACGGTTAAACATTATCGATATTTTTTCGAAAATTTCAACACCCTGTAGCTTTAAAATGAAGCGTTTTAAAACCCTTGTTGGTATGGAATATTCGCTTTAAAATAAGTTTTTGTATCGACTGTTAAAGTTCTGTTACAAAAATGTACCACCCTGTATAGGAATAGACAATCATAAACAAATTTACTAAGTTGTTTTATATAATAAGTAAATTTATGTTAATTAATCTATACTGATTAAGAAATTACCAACAATAAACAAGTCGTTTGATAAAGACCAATACAGTATAGTTTAAACGTCGCGTAATCAAAGAAGACGCGGTTCCAAAGCCGGGAACGAAGATTGTAACAATAAATCTTGAATTTTGGATGTATTGTATTCAGGGGTTTGGAGCGGAGCGCGGAGCTGGAGCGCGGAGCAGTGGAGCAATGGGTTTTTGCCCGGAGCAGGAGCGGAGCCCGGAGCAAAGAATTTTGATTGCTCCACTGCTCCACTTTACTATTATAAACTAAATTTTTTTTTTATGAATTGTTTTCATGGGTATCTATAGTTATTAATAAAATTATAAATAAACTAAATTTGATTTTTTTGAAGTAAAATTATTATAATGTAACTTTTCTAAATATTAATTTTCATTATTTTGTATTTGAATTTTGAAAAATTTTAAAGAACTTTTTTTCTTTTTTTAACTTTTTTAACTGAAGATCAATAATTTGTTCATTTATTTAACTTCACTTGTTTCTCAGGGTCAAATGTAATTTTTGGTCCATTTCCACATATCTCATAAAATTTTAGCTTTGTTTTTAAAAACAAATTTTTAATTAAAAAACTTATTTTATTAATATTTGGAGCGCGGAGCGGAGCGGGAGCGGAGCTGGAGCAGGCATCTTGATGCTGGAGCGGAGCTGGAGCGGAGCAACTAAAAAATTGGACTGCTCCAAACCCCTGATTGTATTTAAACAAATTAGAATCTATAAAAAGTACTGCTCTTATATTTGATTTGGAAAGGTTCTTTACACCTAAACTTGGGGTACAGCTGTATAATTCCATCCTATCATCATAGACACATGATTTCTTGAACACCATATACTTAAGATAAAATAAATTGATTCAATCAAGTGGTTAATTATTCACTTAGCTATGGCTATCGATACTATTAAAATGTGATAAGAATGTAAAGTCGTGCATTATATGCGGACATTCATTCAACAAACTTAAGTAATATGCCAACTTAAACATTTGATAAAACCCTTGTTTAACAACGAAATTTATTCGCTAAAAATTGCCGTAAAAGCCGTCTGCTCGATAAAATAAAACAGGGAGGAATGTTTTCACAATTACAACCAACACGAGATACAAATACATAATTCTCAACTATCTGACAGTCTCATTCACGGCTGGTGATTGTAGCAGCCGTCCCATTCGTGCTAAGTAATTGCTCATTTGTGGTAGATTCGCCATAAAGATATCCTCACAGCTATCACCCTACCGAGCTCTACATTGCATATTAACATGCGTAGAACAGATACAATTGCTACTAAACCACAAAACTTATGGTTTTATATGGCATCGTATAATTTTCATAGAAATTAAACAATCAACAACCTGAGGGCCCACAACTACCTTCTAAGTTTTTCAATTAATAATTATTTTTTAATTCTAAAAGCAAATAAGATAGAGTATGTAAATAATTTAGCAGATCTAATCCTTGCTAATTACAGAAAAGAACGGTTCTAAACCTTTTTCCATTAATGTACCCCTTGGCCTCAATGTGAAGCGTCATATATCCCTTGTCCACAAGGAAGCGTGCTAGGTCCGGTCCTATACCTACTGTATACTTGTGATATTCCAAAGCTAGAAAACAGTACCATAGCGACCTTTGCCGACGACACGGCTATTTTAGCAGTAGGAAGAAACAATACAGAATCATCCAAGAAATTACAAGCAGCTGCCAACCAGATCAACAACTGGACAAAAACATGGCGTATAAAGTTAAATGAAACAAAGTCAGTACATGTCAATTTCACCAACAAGAGAATTGAACATGTACCAATCAACTTAAACAACAAGCAAATACCATACTCCAACGCAGCAAAATACTTAGGTATTACATTGGACGCTAAGCTACGCTGGAAGGCTCATGTCAAGAAAAAAAGGGAAGAAATAGGCATCAAATATAAAAAAATGTATTGGTTAATCGGGAGGAATTCCCCTCTGTCACTACATAATAAACTTTTGTTATACAAGCAAATTTTAAAACCTGTATGGACATATGGGGTACAGCTATGGGGATGCACCAAACAGAGTAATATTCAAATCATCCAGAGATTCCAGAACAAAGCATTAAGGAACATCGTTGATGCACCCTGGTACTGCAGAAACAGTGACATACATCGGGACCTCAATATGGACACTGTAACCGACACAATTAAGAAGTTTGCCAAGGGCCACGAGGAAAGGCTCCATCACCACGTAAACGTCGAGGCGATCCAGCTCCTGGACACTACAGGACTAGTAAGAAGACTCAAAAGGGTTAAACCTTTTGAGTTAGTTTAAACAAAAGTGAAAAGCAGAGACTGTGCGGTAGTGTGCACGTTAACAATTAGTGTACCTATATATTAGCAAACTAAGGACTACCATTGGGTAAATCTTGGAATAAGTTTGAACATTATTAATTTAGGCTAGAATTAAACGGCTTATTGGTCTCAAAGACCAGATTGCATGTCATAAACCCGATAAGGGTTATTAAAAAAAAAAAAAAAAATAATATATCCCTTGTCAATTAGTCAATTTCAAAAGAACTTCGTTTATGCATAGAGCATACAGCGTAAAAAATATTTAGTGCAAAAATTGTTGGTTCCTGCTTTCTACCAATAAATTTTTTGAGGCATTGTATTCGACACATACCCCCTGTAGAAGCTTTGCGTCCCCCTTGAGGTTCATGGGCCCCTATTATAGAATACCTGTCTTACGGTATTAATTTTATCGTCCATATATGCTGTATATATTAAAAAAGAGGTACCGACGCTTGGGCGTCTTTTGCTAAAATTGACAAAAGCGGCTTCGACCATGTTTGCTTAACATCCCCAGATAATTTTAGAAGCATGACTTTAATAATTTTCGAGTTATTGTACCTTGTCTTACGGTATTAATGTTATTTTCCATATATGCGGTATACCGGGTGTAACTGAAATCAGGCTCACCCCCTTTTTTTTCTTTAGTTATGAATTTAGACAAATGAAATTTTAGACATGTAACATTTGCAAAAAACTGGATTATTTGAACATGGGTACACTTTTGTTTCACTTCCGGTTTCGCTGGAAATGACCATAACTTTGTTATTTTAAATGGAACACCCTGTATATTTTTACATTTTTGGAAAGAGGAAACGATTTTGGATACAACTGAACCATTCATTTAAAATAACAAAGTTATGGTCATTTCCGGCGAAACCGGAAGTGAAACAAAAGTGTACCCATGTTCAAATAATCCAGTTTTTTGCAAATGTTACATGTCTAAAATTTCATTTGTCTAAATTCAAAACTAAATAAAAAAAAGGGGGTGAGCCTGATTTCAGTTACACCCGGTATAATGCATAAGAGGTATCTACGCTTGGGTGTCTTTTGCTAAAATTGACAAAAAGGGCTTCAACTATGTTAGCTAAACATGGCCAGGTAATTTTAGAGCCATGACTTTAATAATTTTCTAGTTATTGTATCTTATACCGGTGTTGTCTTACGGTATTAATGTTATCATCATCCATGGGTTTCGCAAAAGTATGGAAACAGACAAATATCTAGAATACCATTGCAGATATAACAATGAAGTTTTGTATCCGAGCTGTATGGTATTTTTCGGTTCAACCGGAAACGGACTCAAACTTTGAAATTTTCAATGGAACACCCTGTATTTTTTTATATTTTTGGATTCCTCTTAAAATTAACTTTAAAAATTGTATGAGGTTATATGAGTCTAAAATTAATCGTTTTCGTAAAATTTACATTTTTATGAAAATTTTAAGTGATAGAGCACTTTCAATTTTTTTAAACATTTAATTTATTTAAAAAGGCAGTAGAATTTCGATTAAAAATAAGATGGACAATAGATTTATTAACACTTTGCGCTATCTACATTTTTAAAATATTATACAGGGTGTTTTTTACGCTTGGTCAAAGTTGTGAAACTTTAAACAACGATAACTCAATTTTCTGAAATACAACACGCTATTTGTTTTTACATAGTCTTGTAGAAAATTTGATTGTCTTTCCAAAACATTAACCATGTTTTTTACCTAAAACTGATAGTTTTCGAGACAAAAACGGCTTCGACTATGTTAGTTTAACAAGGCCGGGCAATTTGCTTACACCTGCTGTTGGGCAAACCCTGATTCTAAATTTAGACTATAGTTGCCATTAGTCTTAGTATAGTATATTCCTTTTAAAATTGCTCACAGCGGATTAAGAAGAGGCAGAACTAAACGAAACAAATGCACAATCTCCGTCTCTTTAAATATTATTTGTGTTTACAATTCAGTCTACGCCAATGAAAGTTGTAATCTAATTGAAGGCGGATTCATGAAGATTATTGCAAGCAGTCGAAATTTGATCCCTAATTATAGGTTCAATAAGGTTTAATCTGAGTTCTTAAGTAAAAGAAAATTAATATCTGTATCAGTGTTTCCCAAAAGTTTTTGCTTTTAAACAATTATAATTTAAAATCTATTATAGCGTATATAAGGTAATAAGCTTTTAGCGAGAACTTGTTTAGAACTGCAGCATTATGGTCATTATGCTCAAAGAAAAGCAATTAGGAAGATGTGGTATGCGATTATGATTTTAGGTGTTGTGCCATACAAATCATTTAAAGTTTATAATCCAAGATTGTGTATGTACGTGGGTTGTTCCAACTGCTTAAGCCGATATGAGAAGTCTTATATGGGATATACTATATGAGTAGATTGTAATGTTCGACATATCGGTTAACTCTCATTGAAATTCATTTTTTTTGCCTTATTCAACACCAACTTTGTTTTAAAAATAAAGCACGCCGTTGGATGCTCGTTAGTTTTATTTCGTAGTTATATTTGCTCGCCCGGCACCTCCACCAATTGTTACACGCAAATAGCGAATAGCGGAAATAAGTAAATTTTATACACAATGGGCAAGTTTTGTTTAACATCTACAGCACTTGAATTTGAAGTGTTTATAAACGGCTGAATAAGCAAACAGCTCTAAAGCGTTTTATTTTTCTGCTAAACACAGCGAGCTGTAAAAACAAAAGCTCTAGCTTTATTGTAAATAGAATATTTGCAAGTCTGTAGCTCGTTGAGTTTCAATGTGTTGTAAAATAAAATTCGTTTGCGGAACTGTTTGCATGTCACAACTACTGCTCCTTATTTTTTTTACTTTTTGAAGAAGAGAAATAGTAAAACTTTGCGTGTATTAAGACAAAACTTTTTTTTTTGTTTCACATGCGCTGTTTTTATTCGCTGGTATACGGAAAAATATAGCTTGTTGTACTTTTAATGCACGAAGTTTTGCCATTTTTACGTCTCCGGATTCAGGAGAGTCGTAATTGGTTTGAAATTACCCTGCTCGGACTTCCTCGCATCTGAGGGGCCCGTCAACATCAATTTACTTACACTTCAACGAGCTGACAAGTGTCAACAAAGATATGTCTCCACGTTTGTTTGAATTTTATGGTACTGGAAAAGAATTGAATTATGTAAAATACTCAAACTGGATTTATACACAAGTGTATTTTCTTAAATATTTAGCGGATGACTTTTGAAACATTTTTACATTGCGTATATGATTTTATTTTAAGGGAATTAATTTGGCTTGAAGGCACGTTGGAAGACATATCGTCGCCCTAGAGTTATTTTGTTCACATGTAGATACATCATTTTGAGGAAATCAACTTTAAAGTGTCTGTTTTTATAGTTAAAAATAAATATTTATGCGTTTAATTTTTCTGAACAAGTTTTAAACTAATGCATTACTTAAATGATAAATTCAAAATTATATAATTTTAAGGAAATTTTGAGTTGCTACCAATTTCAAAATGGATATGACACAACCTAACTAAGCTGGTTATTACTATTTTTTATTAGTTTGTTCCATGTGCATGGTATTTTTATAGTACTTAGATAAAAAGTGAAGTATATTTAGATTACAATAATTTTAATAAGGATAACCAAATTGCGATGATAAAAGTTTCGTTTTTTTTACAATTAAAAACCATTTTTTTAAACAAAATTTTCCACATGAACATTTTAGTTTTCTTTTAATAAAGAACTGTTAAAAATAGTATAAAAAGTAAAATAATATAGTAAACAAGTAAATTATTATGGTTATGTATTATATGTACTTAACAACGCAATTAAGTCTTAAAAATTTAAAACAAAACTACTACAGAAGTGTATTATAATAGTTATTTATGTATCAAAGCCAAAAAGTGTAACTTTTTCGGCCGCGTCTGGTTTGCAGCAAACAGGCAAGGCCGAAAAGTACGTTTTGGCCGAGGTGCATATTACATTTTTTGTGCGATCGAATTAAAAAAAATTTAAATTTTTAGTAATTTTCAAAATTATAGGTTAGAAACTACGTGACATTCTGTCACTGACAGATGACGGCGTATGTACTGCATTACCGGCCCTCTCCTTAGCAACGGCCGTAAAAGTTACTTTTTCGGCCGTTGCTAAGGGTAACGGCCTGAAAAGTAACTTTTACGGCCGTTGCTAAGGATAGGACCGGTAATGCAGTACTTTATGGTTGCTAACGCGTCCGTCAAACAGCTGTTTCTAGTACGATCACACAAAAAAGTCTTTATCAACATTTGGCCTATTATATTTTAACATAGACAATATATCCTTTTTCTACTCATGAAAGTTGTCATTTTCTCACTGCGTACCCCACATGAAAATATTTTCGCCACTAGAGACGAAAATAATGTCAATGTTGAATTTACGATTTTTTTTAGCTTAAACTCATAACTAACTAAAATTGCGTTAACAAAAAGCCTAAGAATGGTACAAAAATTAATATTAAATATATTTCGTTTGCAGGTTATAATTTTATTTATGTCAATGTCAGTGTGGTGGTGTCGCTATGGAAATGAAATGATTAATTAAAACTTTATACATAATAACTGTCATTTGGTTCGTTTACACTAACGTTCGTTTACATTAACGTTACATTACTCACTCGCCGCTAATCTCACCTCACGAAAAAAACGGGACTTTCATCTCTTGTTGTAAAATATACTTTTTTTTTCGTCAGTTAAAATAAATTTATGCCCGCAGTGTGTTCGGTAAATTAAACGTTTCTGATTTTTTTTATAGGTCCGTTTGCAGACTCTACATAAACTTATTTACCTATAGTCTTTATCAAAATATTTTCTGAGCTTAACAAAGTAGTTGTCTTTAAAGGAAATTATTCGTTAAACTATCATGTTTGGTATTTTATTAAAACGAAGAAACGAAGCAGCTTTTTTTAAGTTTAAAATAAAACAATTTCTTTTGACATATACACAACTTGCAATAGCGGTTCGGTTTTTGGAGTAGAAAGAATTATTCTAATTAATGTTTTTTGGGTTATAAACCATAAACGCAGTTGCTGTTCTATTTTACTATGTTTGGCATTCACTTCTTGTACAAGTTCATTTCTTTCTGAAATTTTTTGCTTGATGATGTGATTGGTATCACGTTAGTTTAAAGTGAAATTAAAAAGAGCGGTACTCATTACGCTGCTTCTGTTTTGAGGAGCACATAAATCTGACCAGAACGCGTAACGTATGGTTATGGACATGAAACAAATAAAACCGGAAATCGTTAATAGATTTTTTGATCTGGAACAAAGTTAACACTCAGAACTTCGTTATTAGCGAATTCAAATTTTGGTTATGTTGAAGAATAGGGAACTTTTTAAACAAAATCTTGATATTGATAAGTCAATTTGCCGCAAAATAGCGTATGGAACAAAATAACTCTCAGGCGACAATATACATTCGAAAAGAGCTGAAATTTACAGTCTGAGGTTTTGCGTTTTGGCATCGGTTTATGTGGCTGGCGTTTTCATTTGCTTGTGAAACCAAAAACTATGAAATATTACCACATTTTTTGTGTTACTGCCAGGACTCATTGTTGGAGCAGCATTGTTTTTAACAACTAGACATAAATCGCGACAAATCTCTCTCATTTTTATTTGCTAATTCGTTGCAAGTGTATTTGTAATCACAAGCCACCTGAAAATAGTTTCAATGTATGAGCCTTTGATGAAGTGAATATTAACACAACCCAGCACTTAGTGATTACAGGATAATGTTGTAGTAATTGGCACACTCTAGCCACGCAGGAACAAACCTCCCGGTCCTGGCCACCGCGACAGCCGGAACACGGCAATTAACTAGAGATAAAGTGATTATGAACAGCACGTCCGGTGCTTGCATCCACCGCGCAATTCGGCCCTGCAGGGTGACGCCGCAGGAACAAAATCCTGACATGCTCATGGCAGGGATTTGCAATAATATAAATGTGACACGATGACATTCCAATTATATTTATGGCTAAGCCGTGTTGTGGTTAATTGGGTGTAGGTATTACATATTTTGGTGATGGTCGCTGAAGTACGTTCACAACAACTATACTTTTTTGCTGATAAAGAACAATCTCAAAGCAGATTGCAATAGTGCTATTCATAAACAAGTTCATAAGGAATAACTGGGGAATGTTTAAATTTTCCTGCTTTACATTCTTTATTTTAGTGATAACGGAAAACTATGAAAAGTTTCACAAACCATTCTTGTATTCTCTGTGTACACTGCTCTATTAGATCTGTAATTCTTTATGTGCTTATTAGCAGTCGAGTCACGTTTTAACGAATTCATGTGGAAAGTTAATGGGTATTTTAATTGAAAAAGCAATAATAGTTGCCCATGGTTCATAATTTGAAATGTAGGTAGCATATTAATTTCATTGCTTTCGTTAGATCACAGCAAGCAAAAACATCAATGCATGAACATTACCCTTATATTAGGAAACTTATTTATTCTCAATTTTGTTTGCCTCAAACATTACCTGAGTCGTATTACTGGCTGTCCCTGTATGGTGTTCGCACCCCTACATGTTGTCACGCGTCTAGTACATGACAAAACAATTGCTTGGAAGCAAATAAATAGCGATTTTTACCTATGGAGTTGTCTAATGTCAGTTTACAATTTTTGTACAGTGGAAGATAAATCATCTTGTTAATGTATCTTAGGGGCTACGAATTTGGGCAAAGTTGCATAATTATATTGCTTAGTCAATTCCAAATAGAAAGTAACTTACAAAAAAAAAAAATTTAAAATTGTGGCGGGGCACGTTCAAATTATTTTTGAATGAAAAACTACTCGAGTGATTTTTAGCTAACAACTATCATTCAACTAAACACTAAATTTACAAACTAAACAAAAATTATAAATATATTTTTGATTCGGTCCAAATATCATTTCAATTTAATTTCAATGAATTTGTGCTTAAGACAAATTTTGAAATTTGTTTTTGAAATTGACTAAGCATTATATTTACGCAACTTTGCCCCAATTTGTAGCCCTTGAGACTTGAGACAGGTACATTAACACCATGTTTTTATCTTCCACAATAGTTAGGACAAAATATAAAATTTATTTTGTAATAATACTATACTTAGGCTGTTGTAATATAGAGGGCAGCAAAAATTCTTAATTTCTGGATTCCAGATTTGAGCTTTCCAGCGATGAACGATTCCCGTGTTGCATCGTTCCATCGTTGCATGATTCCCGCGTTGAGTGATTCCAGCGTTGAACGATTTAAGATTTGAATGATTTAATCGGTGCATTTTCCAGACTTGAAAATTCAATATTTGAATGTTCCAGATATTAATGGCTTACCATCACTTGAATGATTCTACCTGTGCATTTTCCAGATTTGAACATTCCCTATTGGAATGTTCTTACTTTTCGTGCGGCTCCAAAGTGATACATAATCTTCATTTACAAAACCATTTATAAAATTACTTAAAGCTACATATTTTTGTGGTTTCAGTGGCAAATTTCTATACAGTACAATAAGAAAAATTTGACCGACTTTTCGATTTATAAATGTAAATTTTTTACTGTCATAAAATACTGTTTTGATTTCGCAAAACTCTTCACAATACGTTCCGGTTTGAAAAATGCTTTTCACGCTTCTAACGAGAATGTAGAGTGCGCATTTTCAATTTGTACATCACTTGAAATTCAACAAGTACTGCGCGTTTGGTACAATAAAACACGATTATTCAATTAGCAACTCGTGTTTTCAAATTCGCATTCATCGACGCAGTCCTTACTGATTTGAAATTATTGATGGAAACAAGATTTACATAAATAGGTATACCGTTCTTTAAAACCTTTTATGATGCAAATTTTTAGTATTGTTTATAGTTGGTTGACAGTTCTTTCTTTTTATAACGAAGTGGCCGCGAAGGTTTAAAAGAGACATTTGTTTATTAAAAAAATACTGTTGTTGAACGAATCTGCTTCTACAATCTGTGGTTTACTCCATACTTTTTATCGGAACGACTTTCGCCTTTAGCTGGATCATGAAGCTAAGATTTAAAATTAAATTATGATTTTGATATCAAGATTTTTGTCCAAAAAACTGAAGGTAGAGAATCTTTTAATCTGACATAATTTGAAGAGAGTATATTATTCTCAGTAGTCATTGATGGGGTAATTAAAGAAGTAAAATAAAAAATGAGACCGTTTCACCTAAGCAACTGGAAAATGGAAAAAATAAACATAACTGAGCTAATGTTCGCTGACGACATGGTCTTAATCGCGAAAACAGAAATGAATCTGCAAAATAATCTAGAAACTCTAAACCAGGAATTGGAAAAGATTAATATGAAATTTCCGCCACTTGTCAAATTTGCGTTTTCAACCAATCACTAATCTTAAATCTTCTAAATACTACAATAGGAGCATTATTACTCGGTAATAATTTTACATTCTCTTCTCAGACATTGATCCTCCTGTCAAATTTGCGTTTTCGACCAATAACAAACTCAGATTTCCTAGAAAAGACCAATAAACATAATCATACACTGATAATATCCTTTTCGCAATTAACAGATTTTCATGCGTTAATTGGTCGTTTCTAAGAAATTTGAGTTTGTGATTGGCTGAAAATATAAATTTGGAGAGGGAATTAAATATTTTGGTCTTGATAATTTTTTGACGAATTTCGGCGACCAGTAGCGTTACTTATAGATTAAACCACAACCCTTATGCACCACTCTGACAGTACTTGTAAAATGACATAACGTACATTTAACTTGATAGGTAGGTGAGGTGAAGGACATTTTCTGACAAAATATAACTCGTGCATTGCAAATAATCTATAATTTTTGACAAATCGTTACTCATGCAAGTTGAATCAGGAAAAATCACTCGTGTTTTTTCAGCTCAACTAGCATTCGGGCATATTTACCAAAAATTATCGATAATTTTCAATGCACTTGTTATATTACTGCTAAAAATAAATACCGAAAAAACTAAAACCATTATCGATACAACAGAGAACAAAGGGCATAACATCACTTTAAATGGGCTTAGATGGAACAGGTAGAAATCTTTAAATATTTAGGTAATCATAGAGAAAAATGGAGGAATGGACAAGGAAATAAGCAAAAGAACAGGAAATGTGGGAAGAATATTTAACAGTTTAAGAGCAACATTTTTTGGAAATAGAAAAGTCCCAAAACGAACAGAAGTGGAAGTGGTAAAAATGTAGTAACTCCGGAACTTTTATACGGAAGTGAAACGTGAACACTCACAAATAAAAATAGTAGCCGAGTGAATGCAGCAGAAATGGGATTTCTAATAAAAATCCAAGGAAAAACCAAAAAATATAGAATCAGAAATGAAACATATTGAGAACAATTAAAGATAAAATCAGTTGAAAAAAAAATACAAGAAAGACAGCTGGGATGGTTGGGTCACGTTTATAGGATGAAAGAAGACAGGTTAACCAGAAAAGCCTATGAAGCAAGATCACAGCTAAAAAACAAAAGAGGTAGACCGAGAAAAACCTGGCAAGACAAAGTTAAAAAAGCAGCAGCGGATAGAAACATTAAGTGGAAAGATATAAAAAAGCCAGCGCAAGACAGAAAAACGTGTAAAAAATTCAGTTCTATTCCTAACAGTAGGACTAAATAAAATATTATCCTTGGGTAGATATTCTTTCACTTCTGTCGTAACCTTTTAACTAATAAAATTTTAGTAAGTAAATTGAAGAAAAAAGACATAGAATAGACGAATAAGAGACAAAGTAAACTATGAGTTATTTAACGTTGTTTTTCTCATTCCGCGTTTGAGTAATATAATAAATTGCGCATTAAACAGCATGCTCAAATAAACAATTAGTTTAAATGAATAATTATTAGTCATTCATATGTATATGTTTACTCAACATGTAATATATAATATAGTACGCCAACCGGGTAATAATTAATAATTCCTAATCGCTTATCACGAACGACTGCTTTTGTGAAATTTATAACCTTATAATTTGAACATTACGTCAGATTATTGCGTTAAAAATAATTAAATATTAATAATTTGGTAGTTAGCTTAACGCACAGAAAATCGAAAAGCATAAGTTGAAATTTGACACATTTTGATTGCCTTGAATTTAATTAAATAAAATTTGTAGGTATCGGATTATTTATTTCACAAGAGAATCTTTTTGGGCACATCTGACGAAATTCCAATTATTTCAATACTAATTTGTTGCACAGCTTCACTGAATTTTTTTCTATATTCTTCACATTTAGATACTTTTGCTTGCAGATTCTTTTATTTGTTTGTACTTAATTAAAATGATCAAGGATCTATCAATAACTCTGCATAACACGGATGTTGCTATTCTTATCCCCTTCAAGTGAGCGTGATTGATCTGCAATATTCAGTTGCTTTTAGAAAAAACAAATTGTCTAAGCCCTCCGCGACGCACTTGTCCCATCTTCACTACTCAAAGGGCTCTCCCAACAAAACCTTTTTCAATAGCTTGTTCAACGCACCATTACCATAATATGAATTTTCCTGTGTACATCAAGGAACACACGACTCGATTTTTTTAGTTTGACAACGTAAAACTAACAATCTTTAAAAGAATTTCCCTGTACTACTTCGCACATACAGGGTGTCCCCGTTATCACCGCGAATATTTTAAGTGGTGATAGAGGACCTTTTTCTAAGAAAAAATTTCAAGTAAAATTTTTTCCTAAAATCAAATGCTAAGCTGATATCAACACTTACTTGATTTTTTTACACTTCTGCATTTATAAGACTGTAGCCGAAAATATCAATTTTATTATAAAATACCTTAAGGCTTTTTAATAGAACATAAAATTCTCTACAAAATTAGTTTTATTTATTTTTTGTCTACAGGCAATGGTTTGAGAGTTATAAAGCAGTTGGTACAAAAAAATGTAAAAAATTTACAAAATTTAATTGTTTCTTAGACTTTGCAACCGCTGTATCTTTAAAACGAAAGGTTGTACAAAAAAACCGACGGCCCATTCTGGATAGCAAATTTTATGGTCTACAACTTTGGTCTAGTGAAATGTTTTGAAAATCAGACCGATTTTCCGGAAAAGCTGAAAATAAGGAATAGAGTGCAAAAACAAAATTTCCTACAAATATTGTTTTGTATTTAAAATGCTTTTAAAGAGAGTGCGATTACGTAATTGAATGATGGAGGTCATTTTGAACACTTATTGAAGTAATTTTGTGGTTACATGTTAATTTTATTGCATCCAGATGGATTTGCATTGTTTTGCATTTTATCGTTTTCGAAAAACAAAAACTCCCGGTAATTATGATATTTTGTATTTAAAAATGCCATAGCATCGGCAACATTCTTAAAATTATGTATCTCATCAGTTTCAAAGCTTTTTATGAAGTTTGAAATTCTTCAGAAAACCACCCCTTAGATATCATTTTTTTAAGGAGCTAACGAACAAATTTAACAAAAAATTGTAAAATTGCATTTAAATAAGTTATGTAAATTTTTAAAAACGCCGCATCTCTTTAACGAAACGTCGTAGAGCAAAACGGATGCCTATTGCGGATAAGGCATTTAACGGACTACAACTTCGGTAAATATGTTGTTCAATAAAACTAAATGTATCATAGAAATGTTTATAATAGTGAAAAAGGTGAGAAAAAAAACGATAAAATGCAAAACAATGCAAATCCATCTGGACGCAATAAAATTAACATGTAACACAAAATTACTTCAATAAGTGTTCAAAATGACCTCCATCATTTTCAATCACTTAATCGCACTCTCTTTAAAAGCATTTTTAAATACAAAACAATATTTGTAGGAAATTTTGTTTTTGCACTCTATTCCTTATTTTCAGCTTTTCAGGAAAATCGGTTTGATTTTCAAAAAATTTCACTAGACCAAAGTTGTAGCCCATAAAATTTGCTATCCGGAATGGGCCGTCGGTTTTTTTGTACAACCTTTCGTTTTAAAGATACAGCGGTTGCAAAGTCTAAGAAACAATTCAATTTTGTAAATTTTTTACATTTTTTTGTACAAACTGCTTTATAACTCTCAAACCATTGCCTGTAGAAAAAAAAAAAATTAAACAAATTTTGTAGAGAATTATATGCTCTATTAAAAAGCTTTAAGGTATTTTACGATAAAATTGATATTTTCGGCTACAGAGTCTTATAAATGCAGAAGTGTAAAAAAATCAAGTAAGTGTTGATATCAGCTTAGCATTTGATTTTAGGAAAAAATTTTACTTGAAATTTTTTCTTAGAAAAGGATCCTCTATCACCACTTAAAATATTCGCGGTGATAACGGGGACACCCTGTATGTATACAAAGTAGCGACTTCTATGTGGCACATCTCTTCGGCTGGCTCCTTTTACTTTTAGTGTATGTCTCACTTAGTTTTCCTATTTTGTTCTTGGTCTTCTTCAACTTCTTTTTCCATCCCATTTGCAGAACTTGCCTTCTGGCATGCGTAGTAGATGTCCCAGCTATTTAATTGGTTTGTCTCCATCTTTTTCTTTCCGAAGGATCTAAAAATGTCGGAAATAATTCTTATACCAAAACCTGGAAAAGTTTTAAATAATGTGACTTCGTATAGACCAATAAGTTTACTTTCAACTATCTCCAAACTACTAGAAAGACTTACTTCAGCGAATTATTCCTGTACAAAATATAATCCCAGATCATCAGTTCGGATTTCGTCGAGAACATTCCACAATTCAACAGTGTCATCGCATAACTAATGCAATAAACGAATCCCTCAACGGAAAAAAGTATTGCACAACAGCATTTCTTGACGTGAGCCAGGCTTTTGATAAAGTCTGGCACGAAGGCCTTTTATTCAAAATCAAACAAACCCTACCTACGTATTATAACGTATTAAAATTCATTAATCTAAAAGGCCGTGATTTTCACTTCACTTCAATTTTCACAGTAATTGTTTGTCAATTAAATTAATTATTAACGTCACATCAAGTTAAAATCCTTTTTAAATACATCAAAATAAATAATTACTCCAATGGAGAAAGAATTTTGATAGTCAAAACTCTTCACAGCGGCCACAGCCTACAGAGAGTGGTAGATTTGTTTGCTCTTCAACCCAATAACATGTAAAATTATTTTAAAAAAACAGTTTAAAAAATCTTTTTATTTAAAACATTTTTAAGAGTAATAAAGAAAGTTTTCATGGTAAAAACTTTTTACAAATGCTATAGTTTGCGAGGAGATTGGTTTGCTGTTCAATTTAACAACAGACCTGTACCTTCTGCTAGTACAATTCCAAAATATGTCCAGAAATATCAAGAAACTGCTAAAATGGGACGTTAATAAATAATTAAATTAACAGACAAATACTGTCAAAATTGACGTTTAATAAAAATCACAACCTTTCACATTTGAAAAAAAACATCAAGTTTTAGATTTATATTTTAAACTAAAAATCGTACCTTCAGTATTAACACTAGCACCATTACATGCGCAAAATTTTATCTTTCTATTGGTACCATTACCTTGGTAAGAGGACAAATACCTCCTGGACAATTACCCCCCCGGACAATAGCCCCCGGACAATAACCCTCGTACAATAAACTCCCCGACAAATAACCCCCCGTGCAAAAAAAAAACCAATGACTAACTTGAAAGATCGGTAGATTATAATTATCGCAATGTAAAGTGTTAAAGTTGCAAAAAAAAAAGAATCATTCCTATACTTCACGTATTTATGGATACTTTGATAACCCTACAAAGTGCTTCCTATAAATTAATATCGCCGTATATTTTTGCAGTTTGAGTGCGCCCGATGAAAAATAACACCCGAAGAAGACTTACCATATTGTTATTCTGTCTTCAATTTTTTTTTTTTTGCAACTTTAACACTACATTGCGACCATCATAATTTACCGATATTTCAAGTTAGTCGTTAGGGTTTTTTTTTCACCGGGGTTAATTGGCCGGGGGATTTTTTACACGGGATTTTTAGTCCGGGGTTTACTTAAACAGGGGGTTATTGTCCGGTGACTTATTGTCTGGGGGTTATTGTCCAGAGGGTATTTGTCCAAGAACCCATTACCTTTCCCATAAATTAAATTGGCGAGGATGAATCCACGAAAACGTTCAAAACAATGTTAAATTCCTACGTATCGAAATAAAAAAAGTGGTACTGCTTATTTTTTACTAAAGCAATAATTCAATGACGAATTTTATAGCTCATAATAATTGGTTGTACAATGTAATCAACATTTAAACTTCCAATTAAATGAAATTTTAAGTGGTTGCTGAAATACCTGATACCCATGTAACGAATGTATTCATTTCCCCTTTATCTGATACCACTGCGTTGATGATATTAAAATAGCGGTGGGTCCTTCGTCAGATACAAGAGATTTTTCGACTTTTTTATCCACGTCATGCTAACTATTAAATTTAACAACTAAAGAAAGGATTAAATTTTGTTTTCAATTTAATGAAGTGTAATGAATCTGTGGGTGTAATAGTGTACAACCTCAGGTTGAGTTAATTGAGCACCATACATCTAGATATGATCGGATCTTTCTTTAAAATAATTGGCTGGAATGTTCCTGTTTTATATCTGAAATACGATCTCGCGATTTAATCTCATATATTATTGCCACTTAACTTGTTATAGCCCTTAGAATTCCAGTCAAAGAGGCATTTACTTATTATTATTTTTTCAAACTTATTGAAATATTGTTATGTCTTACCTCGCACGCATGAAATTAAAACGACTTGAAGAAAACTTATCTAGTGGCCTACGCTAATACCTTTTAAACTGCCATTCCGTAGCGTGTTTAACAATAAATTTTAATTTCAAAATTAAAATCCGGATTGTCAATATAGGAATGGTACACGAAGCATACGTTCAATATTTCAGCCAAAATTAACTTAAGTAACATAACAATATGAGCCGTTTATTTTTAAAGTGGCATAAGTTACCTTTATGATATTTTGAGCTATTAAATGTTTTGCAATTTAATGTACAGGATGGTCTATTTTCGATGCCCATACAGGGAAGATATCTCGGTTATTAACGGAGATAGAAAAAAAACTAAGTACTTAGTCCCGTGTTCTTTTTTTGAGAGAAATTCATTTTCGTAAACAGATTTTTGATGTCTTTTTTAATACTCGAAATATAGCCAACACCATTTTTGGCACTTTTCAAAAGTGTTAAATATCTCGCTTAAATGAAAAGATAGAGAAAAACTTTTAAGGCATTTTTTGCATGGTTTTTTATCTTTAATAAGATAGCGATGTTCAATTTTTTTTGCTTATATGAATATTGATATACGAGGGGGGACCCAAAAATAACCGGAATTATTTTCTGAAGGGCGAGCCCCTTTTAGTTCGAGCTTCTCGTGCTAGGAGAATATTCTAGAAACCCTTCTGCATCAGCGGCGCCTACTGGCGTTGCTGTGAGTTGCTGCGTTCGGCTTCAGTGAATGTTTTTCGAAGACTCTTTCAACGCATCTGTCTATTTTGTGATGGCTGATTTACAAGAACTTGCTGCAGTGACATTTTGTTTCCTACTATGGAAAATAAAAAGGAAACAATTGTTATGCTACAGACAACTTACAAAGAAGTTGCTCGCAAGTTAAAAAATGGTTTTTCCGTTTTAAACAAGGCGAAATGTCGACTGACGATCAACCTCGGCCCGGGCGTCCTTTGACCAACTGAAGAAAATGTGATACGAATTCTTCTAGCCATCTTGGAAGACCGTCGTCGGACCATTTATGAACTTGTGACGTTGACTGGAGTGTCGTGGAGTTCCTATCGGCGAATTTTATCGGAAGATTTGGGTATGAAACGAGTTGTAGCAAAATTTGTGCCTCGCTTGATCACACCTCAACAAAGAGACAATCGCGTGCCGTGCCATGAAGGAGCAGTTGAAGGCTGACCTAACCAGATCCCCCCCCCAAATCATGATCGAAGACGAATCTTGTTGCTATGGTTACGACCCCGAAACGAAGCAACCAAATTTCACTGCCGCAAGTTCTTCTAAATCAGCCATCACAAAATAGACAGGCGTTGAAAGAGTCTTCGAAAAAAATTCACTGAAGCCGAACGCAGCAACACACACCAACGAACGCCAGTAGGCACGCGGATGCAGAAGGGTTTCTAAAATATTCTCCTAGCACGAGAAGCTCGAACTAAAAGGGGCTCGCCCTTCAGAAAATATTTTTGGGTCCCCCCTCGTATTACACCTAACTTTCTTATTTTAAATGGCAATGCTGCGAATTTTTTATTCATTGAATAGGAATTCTATATTGTCAAGTCAACAATATGCTGAAACATATCTAGAAAGAAGAGAACCATCGCACACATATTTTGGTACGTTGGACGTTTAATATTTCACAACTTTACTTTCTTATTATTTTGGAACGCTGTTACATCCTAAACCGAAACTATGATTAAAAGTTAAGATTGACCAACCGAGAAATTTATCATCGATCTTTGAGCCTTTTAATTAGGTCAATAAATAAGGCACTATGTTATTATATTACTGTTATTATTTATCAGGTTTAGTACCGCATAGGTATCATTGGCGCTACCCAATGAAGCATTACAAAAGGGACTATTAAATGGAAATAAAGCATCCATTAGCGATCATAAAAGCTGAATTTATGGATTTGAAGTTCACTAGCCTTCTACATTACTACTGATCGTTTTTATTTCACTGACACGTGAACCAAATTGGGTTGTAATATTTGGGATGGAAAGATTGATAAAATATTGACTGATTTCGTTAATAATTTAATTATTAAAATTTTATTAATACTTAAACGTGGAGTTTAATGAATTCTGTAAAATGAAAATGATGATGCATTTCCAGAATGAACGTCAAAGTTCGTACGATCACAATATTTCTAAATTAGTTTTATCAATTTTGAATTTTTATATTGTAAATGAAAATTCGGAAAACGTCAAAACAAATAAAAAATATGTTTCTTAATATCATAAAATCATAAAAGTGCAAGGTCTTTTTTGTGACTAGGTTTCAACGTTTTAAGTAGATGGAGAAGGTAATTCGGGATATTTTTTGCTATCAAACCAAGGTCGGAAATGCATCCCCTTTAAGTTTTATTTTGGAACATAATTATGTTACAATCGTTTTCCTGAAGCGACATGTTTAAATCATCGAATGTTTCAATAATATGTGACAAATAATAGTTTTAAAAGCCATAGTCATTGCAGTGGCGTAGCTGGCAGGGGCGGCCAGGCACGGGCGGCACTTTTTTTGGGCGGCAATTTTAGTCTACCCAAATGAGGTAAAATTGAAAATCTCGGGGCAATGAAGGATCAGTAGATATAACAACCAATACTATTAAATTCATGAAAATTCATTAAAAAAGAAAGGAATTCTTATCGAAGTTTGAAGATAAAAGGGAGTAGTCGACCTGGCTACACAGAAACCCCGCCCCCTTGTAACGACAGAAATTCCAAGTAATAGCATTTATAATAGGGTACCAACCATTCAATAAAATTATGACACATTTCATTTATTTTAGGATTAAAATTCGATGCAGTTTTAAACTCTATTGTAACAAGGATTTTTCATTTGGTTTGAGGTATAAATCCCTTTCTATATCAATCAATCGTCGCATAGCAATAACATTCGTCTAATTATTTGTAAATGGCAGTTAATGGAGATGTACAAAAGTTTCGTACAGTGGTAAGAGAACTTTCAATTCATAGGGCACCAGAAACAGACTCACGATTGTATATTACTTGTATGTAAATACAATTATTTTTGGGAGGTTTTCAAGTAGAAAGCCCTAATATGGAATACTTTTTTGTTTTCGGCAATAATATTCACATTTATTCAACAAAATTTTGCAAAAAAAATGTATAGGGAATTTGTAATGAATAAGCAACACATTACTCGAATTCTAGTACGATATTACTGTGGATATTTCTTATATAGCTATTTTTTTTAAATGTTACTACTATTCCATATTAAGCTTCCGGGGAACCTAATATGGAATGCTAGGGGTTCTTAATATGGAATATAGAATTATATAGGAAATATACATTAAAATAAACAACTGCTCATAGATTAATCTTTTTTTTTTTTTTTATTTACATTATTACTTAAACGAAAGCAAAACTCTGTTATTTATGTAAATTAAATTATAATTCAAGTGTCATTCGAACTAATGTTGATAATTTATTTATTTGCTACATGTAGGACAAAATGATTGTTTTTTTGGGTATTTTGCACATTTTTCGTGTACCCATTTCTGACACTTTTGACACTGAACCCATATTCCTGTGACCATAATCAAGGCACCTCTATGTATTCCATATTAGGTATCAATGTGGTATCAATGTGACGTTTCAAAAATGGTATATGTAAAACATGAAATGGCCCCAATCAAAATTTTGGTCTATTTAATTGAAATGTAAAGGCTCATACTAAATAAACAGGCAATAAAATAATTTATCTCATTTACCCTAGCATATAATATTTTGCACTGAGAGATTTAGCCTAAAAACTCAGTAGGACGTCAAAAATATATTTGAAACTGTTATGTAATCTAGTGAATATTTTTTAAGTATTTTACATTTGGGAATGTGTGATCAATGTACAAATAGGTACATATACTTTTCAACAGATATCGCTTATTCATTGTCATAAAACTGATGTATTCCATAATAGGTAACTGTTCCATATTAGGGCACTTTACTCTACTTGTATGTAAATACAATTATTTTTTGGAGGTTTTTAAGTACGTGATAAAAATATTGATCGTACGCGACTGGCCTAAGTGTGTAATAATCTAATAATTGGTGCAATTTGACAATTATATAAAATCCTTTATCATTTATATTATATTTGGGGTCGTGTCTAGGCACGGCCAGGTGCCTTTAAAAAAATTGATAGTAATGTACGCTTTTTATTTATGAGCACTTTTGAACTATTCGAACAAGCAACAAAAATATAAATTTATAGCATAAACTGACGTTTTTCCGGTTTTTTTTTTTTTAATTAAATTTTAGGTTGAAATATGGTGTTACTTTTTTAAAACTTATGTGAATTTTATGTTTATATTTCTATTATTACTTTTTTGTAACTTTGCTAAGCATATCATATATGTGTTCCTTTACTTAAATTAAGAACAATAGTGAAAGTTTTTACCCTTATTTCGTTAGGGTGGGGGACGATCTGATTTAAAAAAATAAAAATCAGAAAAGGTTCTGCCGTAAAACTGTAATTCTGGATGATGGTAAAGTACTCTACATTATCTAACTTTGGATTAAAACACGTTTGAACATCTAAAATTAAAAAAAAAAACGCCTGCTGCGCATTTTATTTCCCCTCCCCCCACTTTTTCGTGTCGATTTCTGCTTGTTTTTGAAAGCCCCCCTTATTTAGAGGGGCGGCAAATTCAGGGCGCCACAAACTCTAGCTGCGCCACTGGTTCATTGTGAATATAATCAACACATTTGGAATTTTGCTCAGTCAAAAATATAACAACTTCTACAGAAACTTTTTACCGTTGCTAAATTTTTCGCGACACCCTAGCGGGGTGGCGACCCCCACACTTCAAAAACTTTTGTCCCAGAACAAATCTCTCGATTGTTACATTTAGACACAGCGCTTTATAAATGTTTATGCAACCTGTAAGAGCAGTAATATAACAAATTGTATCCTTCGGAGGTTCCAAACGAGGATATTTGTCGGTGGACTGGTTTGTAACATCCATTGCATTCTTATACAAAATGATAACACTTGTATACACAAATCACTGTTGTAATCGTGCTGTGATATAACGATCTTACACGATAACAGCTTGGTTTTATTTTAATAAACCCATTATTCATATTTTTCTTAGTTCCTGGCTTTTATTTCTTGGTGCAGTACATCGGAAAGTAAATCATTAGCTCCAATATGACTCAATTCCTGCAGGAGAATATCAAATCGTTTCGTGCAGTTCCAAGTTCTATATTTATTAGCTGATTCTTCTGCAAGTGAACTTTTATTATTGAATAGAATGCAATATTTTATTCGACTTTACAAAACTTTGCTTTGTGACAGAGGAGACAATGATGACATGTTTGTAGAAACCTTAGTAAGTTCTAAAACTCGGAAGACGTCAGCTCGAGGCGATAACAACGCCCGATGCGAGTTTGTCGACCCCCTGGCCGCGAGTAGTGTTTCTTAGGTTTCCCTTGCCTTCCACCACAATGCGGCAATCAAAGATCCTCTCTAAGTTTTCCCAAATAAGCCTTAGAAATCGGATTATATTGAAATGTGGGGACAGTTCGACGAGCAACACGTGAACACAAAGAAAAATTGTATTTCTGTAAGGCGCAGAAAATACTTTTTAGGTGCGTCTTTCGCATACGAGACGTAGTTTAAAGTTTAACGAAATGGACCGAGTATAACGAACACCTTGTATATTATTTTTAAAATGTAACTAGTCAACAATCACTATGACACTATTGTCTAATAAAGTACCAGAGTAAATTGCTCTGGTGTTGTTATTTTAATAAATATAAATATTTTTATAAAGGTCTGCATTTTCAAAAAAACGTTAATAACTCAAAAAGTGTTCATTTAAGACATAAACAACCTATAATATTTTTGAAAGAAAATTTAATTTTACATCCAAAAATTACAAATTATACAGGGTGTTTTATGTAAAAAAACAATGTTTGGTATCAGTGCGCAAAAACAAAACACTGTGTATGGCTGAAAATAATTTTAGATTATGTAGTAAATGATTAAAAACAACTTTTACATAAACCTTTTTTAAATATTATTACTAATAACAGAGCTATCGAATAATGCGTCTTGGCTGGGACACCCTGTATAAGTACCCTAATTATTAACGTGCACACTACCGCACAGTCTCTGCTTTAAGAGTATGACTTAATCTAACTCAAAAGGTTTAACCCTCTTAAGTCTTTTTACTAATTCTGTAGTGTCCAGGAGCTGGATCGCCTCCACATTTATATGTTGATGGAGCCTTTCTTCGTGGCAAACTTCTTAATGGTGTTGGTAACAGTGTCCATGTTGAGGTCCTAATGTATGTCACTATTTCTGCAATACCAAGGTGCATCAACGATGTTCCTTAACGTTTTGTTCTGGTACCTCTGGATGATCTGAATATGGTTCTGTGTGGTGCAACCTCATAACTGTATCCCATATGTCCATAAAGGCTTTAGAATTTGCTTGTAAAGCAAGAGTTTATTAGGTAGGGACAGGGAATTCCTCCCGATTAGCCAGTACATTTTTTTATATTTGATGCCTATTTCTTCCCGTTTTTTCTTGACATGAGCCTTCCAGCGTAGCTTAGCGTCCAATGTAATACCTAAGTACTTTGCTGTGTTGGAGTATGGAATTTGTTTATTAGCTTTATTTAAAAATAACTTGTAGAATTGCTAATCCAGTTTAAGACTAGTCTTGGTCTTTGACAGTTTTTTTTTTATTTTATAGATCCTTCACAAAAAAAATATAAGTTTATCAAATTTTACAAATAATAATAAAGATCGTGTTGTTTAAAGTACTTAGCCTTACGCACTCTGTCGTAAATAATACTCGGAAATTTTAAAAATAAAAAACTGCAGATACTCAGTCAGAATATACTGCAGGGCCATAACAATTATGAATGTTTTATCACTTTAAAAGGTTTAACCAATAAAATAACATTGCATCGAGTATATGTTCAGCTATATCAATGAACATAAAAATTCCATTTTACGTTTTATGTTTTCCAACGTTTTACGGCGACCCCGAAATTTTAAAATCGTTCGTTTTCATAAAACTCTTGTCATATCGTAACTTTGCACGTCAAACCGTTTTAAAAATGCACTGCTAAAATTTACTTTTCAATACTTACTTGGTACGAGTGGTGTTCCTCGGAATGTAGAGATTTTATGCTTTATCCGCAGACGACTTGAAAGATTGAATTCTGTTTGCTCTATTTACTGGAACCGCGTTGCTGTACTGTAATACTGGAGTATTTCTTCCAATTACTGTGTTATTCCGACCTTTAAGCTTGCAATATGGTAATTTGCCACAGCATTTACGTCTGGAGATTATGAGAACCACGACAAAACCTATTTAAAGTAATCGTTTGTGAGAACCAAATTTAGGAATGAAATAAGCGGAAACAAATAACATGCTTAACAATACTTGATCGTTCTGGAAGTTGCAACAGCACTATTTTCGCAGCGTTAATACCTACATACTAGATGTTAACGGGTAACAAAGTGGTTACTTTTAGTGACGAAAACGATTATAACTTTTAATTAAATCTGCATTGTGCTATTCGATCTAGCTCAGAAGACTTAGTAAACAAAGCATTCATTCATGCTTGGTCACATATACCTTTCGTAGTTTCTGAGTTAGTTGATTACAAAGGTGTTCATATTTTTCGCCCTAGACAACGTCGACTTACAAAATGTAATGCACTCAAAAACCAATACAGGGTGGACCCAATTCGAATGTTTTACGGGGTATCTCGGTTACCGTAATAGATAGCAAAAATCGGATTTCGGTCTCTTGTGCTATTTTTTTGAGAAAATAACGCCTATGCAATCAGATTTTTTCTATCGGATTTCATTTTGGCACTACAGACGAAAAATGAAATTTCATCATTTTTGAAATTTTGCTATAACTTCTCTATTTATTAAATTAGAACAAAATGTCATCAAGGTTTTATATACAGATTTTTATGCTTAATTTAAAAACAAAAGTAAACTTTTTTTAGCCACCTTGACTTTTGAGATATGGAGTTAAATTAAATTTTTTTATATGGAAACCCTAGTTGGCCATGACTTTATGTGAAAGAGTATTTCTTTAGCTTTTCAAAAATATATAGTTTTATATATTTGTAGCAAAAAATTACAAAGATATGGCCAATTTTGTAGAAATTCCATCATCAAAGTTTGCCATGAATTCGCAAACAAGTGATGTTTGCAATTATTATTAAAAAACGCCCTGTATATTTTTAGGTTTTCTTGAAGGCAATTTAAGTCCCTTTATAAAACGTCCTATACCTAAAATTAATATTTGAGGAGTTATTGCAATTTTAATATTTTTTTTTTAATAAAAATGGTGGAGGTGTCGGGTTTATTATTAAGCAAGAACAAATTGATTAATATTTCTGTTATTAAATCAAACACAAAAAAGTTTTTAGTACAAAATTTGTTTAACATCACGAGCTGCATAATCCTGCATTGTTTTCAAATATACCGAGTGTTAAGTTTTCGAGGACCAACACGCAACTTTGTTATTTTAAATACAACACCCTGTATATTTTTACATTTTCTTGTAGACCATTTAATTATCTTCAAAAAACATTAAGCATGTCCTATACCTTAAATTAATTTTTAACGAGTTATGGCAATTTTAATAATTTTTAAAATTAAAATGGCGGAGGTGCCAGGTTTATTTTTTAACAAAGACAAATTAATTAATATCTGCGTTGTTAGAGTAAGTACAAAAAAGTTTTTAATATAAAAGTAGTTTAACATCACGGCCTCCATAAACCTGCAATATTATTATATACACCGAGTGTTTAATTTCTGAGAACACCATGCAACTTTGTTATTTTAAATACAACATCCTGTATAGTTTTACGTTTTCTTGTAGTTTATTTATTTGCCTTTAAAAAATATTGAGCATGTTCTTTACCTCAAATTAATATTTGACGAGTTATTGCAATTTCAAATTATTTATTTGAAAAAATTGGTGTAGGTGCCGGGTAATTTATTTATAAGGGTGGCCACTGAAAGACTGAGGATTTGAAAAAGTCATAATTTGTTCGTTTTTAGTCTTTTTTATTTTCTTTTTTTGTAGGTTGTAGAACATCCCTTAAGCTAAAGCCGCACTGCGGGATGGTTGGCTGGAGGGTAGATGGTAGATACACGCCGTCGCCTGGCGACAATCCAGGCGCTTTGTTTAGGAGATACTCTGACATTAAAATGTTGCCGGAATTTTCTTTGAGTTTGAATAATTGATCTTCACTGAAATAGAAAAATTCAATGTTTAACTCGTTGCTGGATATCATACGCAGCCATTTTAATCTCCAAGGGATGCTCTATAACCTACAAAAAAAAGAAATTATAAAAGATTAAAAACGAATTAGTTATGACTTTTTCAAACACTCCAGTCTTTCGGTGGCCACCCATTATTAGACAAATTAATTAATATCTTTGTTATTAAAGTAGATACTATAAAGTTTTAAATATTAAAGTTGCTTGAACAGACAAGCTTCATATTTTTAAACTATTTTCAAATATACTGAGTGTTTCATTTTGGAGGAATAATATGCAACTTTATCATTTTAAATACAACGTCTCATACAGGGTGATTGGTCGATTGTGGCTAAACGGTTTGAAATAGAAAGTTGATTCAAACGCTATTCCATACAGTTTTGTCTTCCGAACACGATAAAAATGTTTTTAAATATAAAGGGTGAGTCACCTCTTTGGAACCAATAGCAACTTTTATATTTCAAATACAACACCCCATTTTTTATTTTATATTTATGACCGCCTTTATTTTAGCTTTGCATCAATATAAAATACTACAGGTTTTTATGCGGCCTTGTCACTAAAAAAAAAAATCCAAAATGTCAAGGTTTTAAGTCTTTATTTAAAAAATTCTCCTGACGACTTGTAATTTGGTAAATCCATGCAAAAAACATTGCTCTATTCGCTCGATATGAAAAAGTTTGAATCGAGCTTACAGGGTGTTCATAAATAGGTGGCCACTTCCATGATTTTCAAAAGCTCGTAACTCAATTGTTTCAAATGCAAACCCCCTGTATTTTCTTACGTCATCGAATTCGTCTTTAAGAGAGCTTAATTTTTTTGTTAATTATGTCCTATACCCAAAACTCATATTTTTCGAGATATTCGACAATTTTTCTTCTAATCGTTATTGAAGCAAATAGAGTGCCGTGGAAATCGAAAAAAGTGACTGTTCACTATCGTCAAAAACTTGTCATTTATTTCTTGAATTATTGCATTTTTAAATTTGTTAAATACCGTTACTATTAATTTTATAATTACAATGATTTTTAGTTCATCAAATTTATCAGTACTAGAAAAGCAATATTGTATAAGTATAAAAAACAGATGAAGCTTCCGAAATATTGGCAGTTGTTAAATCTTGTTGAATAAGTTAAGATCAACTCGATGTAATATATATTCGCTATAATCTGAATACAAACTACTCTGGTGGTATTGCCAGCGATAAATTTAACATCTTTCTTCCACCGCCCATTTCGAATTGCTTGTTTTATTGATAATATATAAATCTGGGTATTGAACGTCTTTACAACGTGTCTCCAGTAAATCATAGTTGTTATCATACAAAAGAATGTTAATGCATTATACATATCGGCTATACATTTAGTTACTGTCTATATTTACTACGTTATAAAAGTTTAATAACTAGGATGGTGTATTTATACGTTAAAGATTTATAGATATGGCAATGTCGCCAAGTTGGAATAACAATATAATTATTGGCGATTTTGTTGTACGCTTCCTTACAGTATTACTTATTCAACGATTCTGAAACAACGAAAAAGTTTTTGTGTCTGTACTAATTATTTTTGAAATGTAGAACTTGACAGGGCTTCGCATCACTTATTTACAAAAAAAACTAATTTTAAATTGAAGAATGTATGCCAATCTGCATACATTTTATCTAACACTTCCACAGATACAGTATTATTGATGACTGCAGTATCCATAGTCGTATTCATTTAACAATCCAATTTAATGGTGCTAAATGTCATTTAACAAGTTTTAAATAAATTAAGAAGCGATAAATTTTTTTTGGGGAATTTGTTTCTTTGCGAGATTTTGCTGCGGTGTAAGAAGCCTTGAAATCCAATACGTTGACACCCTCTTCATAACCAAATCGTCATGCAAAACTTTCCAAACAGTTGTTTCGGATACCCCAACTTCCCTGTCAATGAAAGACAACGTTATCCGCCGATCTGTCAGCACCAAATTTACATTTTTTTAAATCTTGCCTCAACTGGTGGACCCAGCGAAACGGCTTAGACCAAAATTTTACTTGGAATGAAGATGGGGCTTCATTTCCATACACGTCGGTCATTCTTTGATGGATAACTTTTGGTTCATAACCTTTTTTTTATGAGAAATTCTATTACTTTTCGAAGCTCGTTAAATTTACTCATTTTTATGTTTTAAAAATTGTAGAGAACTTTTCAGGCTCAATATATTTTGATAAAACTTTCTCTTCATGCGCAAAATGTCACAGCTAAACAGAATGACAATTTTCACTTTGACATTTCATTTTCATGGCTAGGTAGATTACATAAAAATACAACCTCGTACTTGCAGTACTCCCTTGTGTTCAGCATATGAGTAAATAAATAAATAAATAGAATTGATACTAACGAATCGACAAACGTTTTAAAACTAGTTTTGCATTTCTACAAGGAATCCTTCTAAAAAATATAAGTGATTTTAAATCAACAGTTTTTATGTTATTAATTGACTTCGATTTGCTTCGTGTAGGTATTAAAATAAAAAATGCAACAGGCAACACACAGCACCGATACAAACCACTGCATCTTTATAACACACTCGCATTTATATTACCATAGTTAATGAATGTCATCAAGACTTTTATTTCATGTTAAGTACTTTTAAAAACAAACATTCAAGGTTTTCATAACGTCAAATCTGTAAATAAACCCTCGTTTAAAAATTTAACGTTCATAAAAACTTCAACTAAATTTAATAACTGAAAAACTTCCTTAAGAATACTAAATCTCAATTAACTCGAGTCATTAAGGCTTAATATTAAACGTTTTAAGGCCGAAGTTATATAAAATTGTCTCCATAAAAAGTTTATTAACCCCTGGCCACCATAAAAATCCGAGAAGCCAACTTGTGTAAGAGCAGTTAATACCCTTAGCCGAGCGCTTGTAACATGTGATATTAAACACCATATTGGGGGATTTTTAAAAATTAATAACAAACTTTGTTCGGGTTGGTTATCCGGATTAACTGCGACGGAAATGTTGGTAGACTTGTTACGTACATACTAGGGACTAACGTTCGTCGCGTTCATCCTGAAATATTAGTGAGCTTGACTTTTAGTGTTTAAATTCTTATAAATATTTATAACTTGGAGTGGCAGTAGCGCTGTCTCGCTGCGGCGAACGGTATATCAGGTTCAAGCGGTTTTTAAAAATTAAAACAAGCGAATCAACATGTTTAATTAAAAAACCAATAACTATAAAACATTAAATTCAACAATCCTTTAGAAACTCATAATTGCAATGACCTGCTAATTTATTTTCACCTTGCATAATTTAATTCGCACACAAACGTGACAAAAAAAAAACGTAAGAATGGTACTCTTCATTTTAAAAAATGTCGAAATTTCGTAACGAAAAGATACAATTTTAACTTTATCGTTTTCATATTTCAATCGTTCCAAGATTTCCGGTGTTTACCATCATAGCCTCCTCGAAAATATTACGTTGCCCTAATAATTAATAATTATAAAATCGCGATATCTCGAAAAATATCAACTGTATGTGTAAAACATGTTAAATGTTTTTGAAAAATAATTAAAAAATTACAAGACTATTTAAAAACTTACAGGGTCTTGTATTTAAAAAAAAAATGAGTCGATGTTTAAAGTTTCACAAGTTTAACCAAGTGTAAAAAAAACTGTATAATATTTTTAAAATGTAGCTAATGCAAAGTGTTAACTAATCTATTTTTAATAGTTAGTATATTGATACTTAAGCAGTTATTTTTTAAACTTTATATCATTATATCAGCATCGATCCGATTTGAAAAAGTTACGGAGTTATCAACTCATAACAAAAAAAAATCCAAGTGATGTCCATACAAAATAAAAAAAGCTGGCCATCGCATCTCAAAAATTAAACGGGCTGTGTCTATTTTAAACAAAGTCGTGATTAGACTTTTCAATAATGAATTACAGATCTCTTATGTTAATAATAAGAAATTTATAATAAAACTTGAAATTTACCCTACAGATTTTTCAGAATCTTTGATACAATATGCACACATTCAGTTTAGAGTTTTACTATGCACGTAAAAATACACTACTTTGCTAATTTAACCATCCTTTTAACTTTTAATTACAATTATAACAATATTTCCATCCCATCTAACAAAATATCAAATGTATTAACAGAAATACCACGAAAACTAGTTTATTTTTGGTCGAGTAACATGTACAAACATATTGACATACATGTGCGTATAGTTGCTTTTTCTATTTATTTTGCGTTGTCTGTTTATGATTGACGTGTTCAATAACAGTTTATCAAAAATTCTTTTTGTCATTTCATGCAGAACTACACCTGATATTGCGGATTAGTTTTACGGTTGAAGTGTCATCCGAACTCGCTCACATATGTACATTACAAAATTATTTCCATTTAATTACCACACGGAAATCGCGCACAATTTATTTCTGAATTGCCAATAACATGATCATAGTAAATTGTGAATAGGTGATTAACATTGTTCGATTTCGCAGGCGGAATAACTTCATCGTTGTATTTCGTCCGCTGTAAATTGTTGCAGTATTTATATAATTTTATTTGAACAAGCTGTATTTGAATGAAAGGGCTGTTGAGTTATTGTTGAATATCGGTGTGCATTATTTTTTTGTAAAATGTGAAATAATAATGCCAAAACTGCAGCGGTTTGGGTAACATACAAGCAACAATGCGAGTACAGGGCCAATTTAAATATATCTGTGTGACGGTGCTATGAGTAACGCACATTTGATGTTTTAAAAAAGTTTTTTAAACATTATACATATTTGCGGATTTTAAACTACAGCTGTCAACGTCAATTCGTACCCAGTTTAGTTTAAAAACAATAAATTTTATATCAAAATTAACTTACAAAATCAATAAGAAACTACGAAAAAAAGGTTGCTTTCTATATATTTCTTCTTTCTTTTATGCGATGTCCTTCTACAAGAACCAGCATTAGTCACTCATCATACATGGAAGGGTACCATCTTCCCTGGTAGCGTTCTTTCACAACTCGAATGTCTTGATGAAATATCTCCCCTTGCTCATCACTAATGTCACCCAAGTTCTGTGGAAAGAGGTCTAGATGGGAACGCAGGAAGTGTATCTTCAATGTCATTCTGCATCCTGATTTCTTGTAATTTTCTAAAATAGTTTCCACTACAAGCTGCTAGTTTTTTTCTCCCTTCCGCTTTCCAACGAAACCTTTCGTTACTGATAGAAACGATTTTCATGCTGCGAGATCTTTAGAAGAGAGTTTTGCTTCCAAATATATATCATTCAACTGATCTGAGACTCGGCAAAAAATCCTTCTTTCAGCTTGGCATCACAAACATTAGAAAAAATTGCCCTTAGGTATTTGAATCCGTTTTATCGCGGGGGTCGTCATCGGTATATCAGTACCGGTCCGAGGCAGCATATTTGGCCTTTTTACCTTAGATAGGGAGCTATCCTGACCTAAAAACCTTCCTTCTTTATCCGGGCTTAGGACCGCTGAGCTACTCAATCCACCCAACGATCATGCTGGCGGAGGGGATACAAAATGGAAGATAAAGAAGTAAAATTGTATGCTATGCCGACGATGCTGTGCTCGTTGCAGATATCGAAGATGACTTACAAAGACTCTTACACTCTTTCAACTGTACAGCTAAATCACTTAACATGACAATATATCTTCCACAAAAACAAAATGTATGACAACTTCAAAAACACCCTCCAGATGCAAACTAGAAGTCGATGGAGAGGTTATCCAACAGCAAATAAAATTCAAATATTTCGGTATAGAACTTTCGGGCTTTGTCGATGTGGAATCAGAGGTGAAGGAACAAACAACTAAAGCAACAAGGATAGCAGGATGTCTAAATAATACGATATGGTGCAACAAAAACTTGGGAATTGAGGCCCAAGTCTAGAATCTATAAAGCAACCATTAGACCTATCATGACATACACAGCGGAGACCAAGTCAGAAACGTCGAAAACTAAGAGACATCTAGAAACAACGGAAATGAAAGTATTGCGCAGAATTTCTGGTAACACACTTCTACACAGGGAGAGAAATGAAGAAATAAGAAAAACGTGCAAAGTAGACGATATTAATAGCTGAGTAACACACAAAAGAAAATAATGGAATGGATATATTAATAGGATGGACGACGGGAGAGGAGTAAAAATCGCCCGCGATAAGTCTCCACTGGGACGCAGGAGCGTTGGACGTCCTAGGAATAGATGGAGCGACAACCTCAACGTAGAGCAATAGGCAAGTGGACGATCAATAAACAGGCGAATCGCCTATAGTCAGAGGAAAGTAGAAGAAGGGGAAGGGGCAGGAGGAGGAGGAGGAAAGGAAGGAGAGGAAGAAGAAGGAATCCTTCTCTTTCCTTGTCCATTGCTTTATTGACATTTTTCATTGGCCCTAGTTTATTGTTCAGCCGTGGCAAGAGAAAATTTTGTTGGTCAACTAAAGGACCAAACTTGATATTCGTTTTTCCTGGAATGAATACTACATTTATTTTTTCCCAACAAAAAAATTGAAGGCGCAAATATCGAAAATGTTGTAACTGAAATTCGCATATAAAACGTTTTTATTCAGACCGAACATCGTATTTCCTAAAACAAAATAAAAATACAGAAAACTCTGTAAAAAATGTTGCATTCGCGTGAGATAATCGCATATAACGACATTAACATAAACATAATATACAAAACAAATGATTATTTCTCACGTGACCCGAAAACGCGCGACGACTTAATTTTAACAGCGTTTATTTCCCCAAATTCCCGCCTATCTGATTCAAGTAAAAGTGCTTTTTTTTGTTCGTTTCTTTTAATCCGAGCGTGGATAAGAATTACCTACTTGTGTACTTAGCAACTGTATCATTAACAGTTATCTGCGTTAATGTATGAGTGTCACGAAAACATTTTACAGTTTTAATTACGGCGAACCTTGTTTTACATGTTAAATTTTTAAGTATTTGCGGAAACTTTAACTAAACTAAACTTGACACGCCACAACCCTAATATTTGGAGTTTAAGGGCGTTTATGTGAAGTATTCCGTTTTACGAGTCGTGAAAATGCGACGTTCAGGACACGAATATGTATGGCATGCCGATGCACGATGGAAGTGAAAGTTTTTTATTTTATTTATTTAGTCCCAAGTCCGTTAGGTGTAGAACTCTTGAGTTGCACCGACTTCGGCTTCCACACTATTCTGTTGCGCAACTTTTTTTAAATTTTCTTCCATTTGTTTCTTTTCGTTGCTAATTTTTCCACGTCGTCTTGCCAGTTTTTTCTAAGTCTTCCTCTTCTGTGGTCTACTTTCATATGCTTTCCTAGTTAGCCTTTTCTCTTCATTCTACATGTGTCCCAGCCAAGCAACCAACCCAGCTGTCTTTCTTGAATTGCTGTTTTGCCGACTTTGCTTTTAACTGGTCTCCAAATTATTATTTTTTTAGCATTATAAGCATGAACCGTCACACATACATATTGGCTCTGTCCAAGCCATATAGGCGTATTACCTTGTAAGCAATCTCCATTCGTCTTTGTTCTTTGCTTTTTTCCTCCAGTTCATTATTTGCTTTTCTTCTATATCTTGCAGCACTGCCTCACGCCATTTTATCATTGGTCTTTCTCTTTTCCTTTTACCTTCTGGTGTATTATTTCCGCGGAGGTGGTCCCCTTTCGAGTTCGTGTAGTGCTACCTATTGGTCTATTGTACCCTCTGGTGATAACCCCTTAAAGAAGTCCTGTGTACCTTCTGGTGTAACCCATACTATCCTTTTCACCGCTCTTTCTCCTTCCATTCGTTCCGGATGTCCTGACCATTGCAATGTTTTAAATTTCACTACTTCGCTTATTGGCAGTTCATTGAATAGTTCATACATTTTCTTGTTGGTTCTTCATTCCCCAATCCCATTGATGTTCTTTCCTCTATTTATTCTTCTGACAAGGAAGGGTCGCGATACGTTGTCGCTAGAATTTGACCAAGGCTGTGTTTATTGCATCAAGAACATCAAACCTAAATGTTTTCCAGAGATATACGTGCCACTGGCCATTTTCTTCTGAAAAATAGGGGAAAAACTGAAAAGTTGAATAATAAAAGTAATTTTTGCGATCGCTTTGGCCATGAAACCGTCAAAGATAAAATCGAAATTCTTCTATTTCCCAATTTAACTCACTTCGTAGCTCTTAGAAGACGCGAAATTTCTTGTTGTTCCTCCTGTTTAAGACACCCTGTACAATAATCTAAACACCCATATATGAGTTATCCATTGTTAACGATCATCAAACATTAAAGTTGGTTCCCCTGATAAAATAAATAGCCCGTGCTATTGTTAAGCCAATTTCTCTCTTATGATTTATCATTCGTGAATGGACAGTAATTAATCTGCAGAAACTGTTTTATCATTTTAACTGAATTATTAAATTTTAATTGAATTATTCGCATTGCTCACTCACACGTTAATGTTTGCTATATTTTACCCCCATGCATCAAATCTGAGGGCGAGCGAAATTTATGAATTTTCAACTGTGTCGGTTAAATTAGTTTTGTAAGTTATAATAATTGAAATGCCAGGAAATAATTTGGGTTAAAAGAATTTTACATTCCACAGCCGACCTCAGTTGTAATCAAGAGAATGTAATGTTTTGAAAAATAATTGACCGTGACGTGAAAATTTATATCGTGAAATTACAGTGAAGTACTAACATTCTCTTACCTACATTTTTTAGCTTCGTTTTCACAATGCCCAAAATCATATGAGTGCGCCATTTTAATTTAAAAAAAAGCTTTATTTTGTATTTCAATGAACAAATCGCATCTTTTTTTTTAATAATTTGTTGAAACACTATAATATTTACATGTTTTGACCAATTGAAAATTCACTATTAAATGACACTGCTTTATAATTTTTAACGAAAATTGTTTTAGTCGATTTCCAGTCAAATTATCGTTAAAACAACAGAATGACAGTTTGTTTTACCAGGCATATTCTCAATGACATAAGCCTACTACTAGAAAAAAACAAAATATGAACAATTACCTAATTTTTGCTGTAATTTAAGGAAAATTCGACGTTTCGGCCAGCTCTCCCTGGCCATTTTCAAGAGATTAAACAAATCCATCAAGCGGAACGCCACGCCTCCACAAGCTGGATATATAAACCCAGCAACATCCCTCACAAATTAGTCGTTTTGAAAAAGACCAAGACACAATGGTCGAAACGTCAACTACTTCTAAATATAGAAGACGCGGTTCCAAACCCGGAAACCAAGATTGTATTATGGATAACGGCCGCGAAAGCCTCAAGAATAAAATAATACATTTTGTCGTTGAATTCCTATGGGACTTAAGACTAGCTTGCTTAAAGCAGGTGCAGTTTTTATTACATTAGAATTTTCTGAATAATAAAGTCTCCTTAGGTGTAAAATTTTAGCTTCTAAATACCTATCGATTGTTACTATTGAACGATGTTCTCAATGAAGAACACTTAGTATGATTATAGATGTTGGAGATACAACATTTTCTTCAATTATCTCGTTTTAGAGACCAGCAGACATTAAAAAGTACCGCAAACATGAGCAAATAATGAACGGTCGGCCTTTATCCCCACCACTTTTCTCGCATTTTGCTGTAAGGAGTCGGCCCGCTAGTATAACGAAGACCCCGGTTCTATTTAAAAAAATACAACTTTATGTCACAACTCGAATTTCGATTTTTTTGAAAAATTGTCTACGCCACTGCATTCTTATCAAAACAGTGCCTGTAGAACGTCAAATTTATTTTTCTTTATTTTCATAAACAAGCGAGATATAGTCATAAAACGAAAAGCCGAAAAATCGAGTTATCGGTGATAACTCGGACAAAAGACGATAACCAATTTTAGTTTTCACCATTAACTTTTTCTCGAAAAAAGAGATCGAGGATGCGAGGTTCGTTTTTCGATACCTCTTATAGTTACCGAGATTCCCTATTAAAACATCAAAATTTGACCACCCTGTACACATAAAAATAATGGACTATCCTAAATCCTAAGGGAAAGTCACTTTTATTAGTTTTATGAACTTATTATGAATTTGCAGCTCTTAAGCTTCCTGTTACACATTTATCGTACACACACTCTCTTAAATTGCTGTTTAGTTCACTGATATATACACGCATTGAAACCAAATGCTTGATTACATACAGCAACACTCTGAAGCGTTTGATTGAGAGCTTTAATTGAATATTGGGGCCCCGTGTCTACACAGACTCGCCAGGAATATCAAGACGACACCCTCTCATAACGGACCCTTATATCAGAGGTCCATAAAGGTCATCTTTAAACACAATTTTACCACTTAATTCGATTAATTCTGTCAAATTGACTTAATGGAATGGAATGTTTCGAAATCTGTTCGGGATGGTACTTTTTTAATTGTTTGTAACAGCAGCTGACGTGGCCTGAATAATAATTGGACTGTTTTTCCATCAGCTACCTGTTTATAGAATTGAAGTTAATGTTTTCTTCTTCTTGTTTCAGAGATCTACAAGCGAACAACATTACGGTTATCTTCGAGACGGATTTTGAAGGAATGGGCAAACTTCGAATTCTGTAAGTAATTTTTTATTAATTTCCTAAAATTTCTTTTATGACATTTTTGTTGTTAAACTCAACAAAAAAAGCTGCATGCAAATGATTCGGTTTCCTGTGCGAAAACACGATGAAGATTTTAGGTTAATCGACTTTTTATCAAGTTCCGTACTTTAAAAATGTTTTTACAAAAATTTTAAGTAATAATTTTTAATATTTCCAAGTTACCTAAATAACTGACTAAGATGCTTTTAAAAGCGATACCTTATTCTATGCATAGGTATGAAATAAAATCGTTTTGAAACATTAATCGTCCTGCAATCTTTATTATCAATGTTTTAAATGATTTGGTGAAGTAAAAATAACTCGTCAATTAATTATTTTACAGTCAGCTAACCGATAACCAAATACACACGATAGAAAGGGACGCCTTTCAAGATCTAGTAAACCTAGAGCGATTGTAAGTATATCCTGCTATTGCACCTTCGTCGGTATATCAAACTTTTATTTCACAGGCGATTGAATGGAAACAGTATACGACACATCCCGGATAATTTATTTTCAACGCTCGCTAATTTATTTCGCTTGTAAGTAATTTTTAGTTGACGTTATCTCAGAATGTGAGAGATTAATAGTTTGAAAAGACTTGTACAACTGGCAGCGTCAATTTGAAATTGCAGTTAGTAAAATATTCAGTGATAACAGTTTACAATTGTTTCTTAAAAAAATGTCCGGAAGGTTTTATTACTAACATAAATTTGATATGTTTTTTTTTCTATTTCCTTTAATTATTTATGTTTTATTGTTTTCTTACACTATTGTCCGCAAGTGCTACTGTTGCATATACCAGGGCGTATTTTTATGAAATTAAACTAGCTATGAAAGAAAGCACGTACTACAACCAAAAAACTGTATTTTTCTACATAACTACTTTCAACACTTGTGCACTTAATCCAACGTTTCTCGAGTTGTCGCATCCCCTCAAGAAAAAATTTGTTCGTAAGCTCCGCAAAATAGGCATCAACAGTTATCTTTGGCTCATTATTCGCGGTACATTTTCTGCGCTTAAGATTTTTCTGAACAAAAATAAGTGGCAGGGTGCTAAGTCAGGGCTGTAAGTAGTGGGTCCTTCCCGGAATTTCCCGGGCGGGAATTCCCGGGAAATTGGCTGTTGATTTATAATCCCGACTCCCGGGATTCACGTTTTAAATCCCGGGACGAGACTGATGAGCACGATAGCAATTATGAGGGACGAAATATTAACAATGAGAATGCTAAAAATATACATTCGCATCGAATGGTAATCGTAAATTCAAACACACGGTATCTCCCGCCGCCCGGTCTCACTAAAAAAAATAAATCAGAAAGACGTTCCAAAGACCTTATTTCGCTTGTAATGTTTCTACAAAATCCAGAAAATTTAAAACCGACGACCCAATTTTATAAACAGGGTGGATAAAAATCATGATTTTTTTTTTAAATCAAAAAAATCGATTTATTTGATTTAAATCAGATTTTTTTGATTTAAATCAAATATACCATATATTCGAATTTTGTGACATATTCACATGCTATTTCTGTTTTGTGCTAATATACTTAATAACCAATATATTTAATTCAGTGGTGAATTTTTGTCAAAATGAAAAATTAAATATAATGATTAAGAATTTTGAAAAAATCAGTGCTAAATGGTGATGTTTAATTAATTATATACAGGGTGTCTTAAGTGCGGGATGGGTCGATTGTGGCTGAACGGCTTGAGATAGAAAGTTGATTCAAACGCCATTTTAAACAGTTTTTTCTTCCGAACACGATAAAAATATTTTCAAATATACAGGGTGAGTCACCTCTCTGGAACTAATACCAACTTTTATATTTCAAATACAACACCCCATTTTTTATTTAATATTTTTGACCGCCTTAATTTTAGCTTTATATCAATATAAAATACTACAGGTTTTCATACGGCGTTGTCAAAAAAAAATAATAATTCAAAATTTTTCAAGGTTTTAAGTCTTTATTTAAAAAATTCTCCTCAAGTTATTTTGAAGTACAGAGTTGTAATTTGGTATGGACATGCAGAAAACATTGCTCGTTATGAAAAAATTCGAATCACACATACAGGGGTAGGGGTGTTCATAAATAGGTGGCAACTTCCATGATTTTCAAAAGCTTATAACTCGATTTTTTCAAATGCAAACCCCTATATTTTTTTATGTCATCGAATTCGTCTTTAAGAGAGCTTCATTTTTTGTTATGTGTGTCCTATACCCAAAACTCATATACTTTTCGAGATATTCGACATTTTTCTTCAAATCGTTATTGAAGCAAATAGAGTGCTGTGGAAATCGAAAAAAACTGACTGTTTACTTCGCTAACGTCAAAAACTTGTCTTTTATTTTTAAATTATTGCCTTTCCACAATGAATTTTACTTTACAAGTGCAAATTGATATGATTTATTCACCATTTCGTGTATTTAATTACTAATAGTAATAAGATTTTGTTTTAGTATAAATATTATATTGTACTCATATAATCAGTGATTTAAATTGATGATTTAAAAAAAAAATCACTTGATTTAAATCGTGATTTAAATCAATGATTTAAAAAAAAAATCACTTGATTTAAATCATGATTTAAATCGTGATTTAAATCAATTGATTTAAATCTGCTCAACCCTGCTTATAAATATAGCCAGTTGTTTTCAAAATCTACCATTTCCTCCGTTGCTAAATATGCAAAAGATTTGGTAAACCAGTTTTTTTTTTCGTGATACAGAATGGGAATCGGAACCTAGTGATAGTGGTTTAGTAGAAGTAGATGATTAAACTTCCCCAGTGAATCTTCATTAAGACTCTCTGTAGCAAATGCAATAGGTAATTGCATCCAATAAACCCATGGAAGAAGTAAAACCCGACACAATATTATCAATTCAGCTGAAACTATATGAAGGAACAGAAAGGAAGACACGTACTAAAAAACGTATATACGATTCGTTATTGACTATAAAGCCGACATCGACGAAATCAGAACGCGTTTTTTCAATTTTGTGGCACAATCTTCACAAAAAAACGTGTTGGTCTATTTGATAATTCTGTTAATGTTCTGTTTTTTTAAAAACTTATTTTAAAAATCAACATGACGTATAACATTTTCTTCCTTTTTTTTTCTTGATTAAAAAAATGAATGTATTTTTGTTTAATGTTTCATTTTAAAAAGAATGTTTTTTTAAATTTTAAACAATGAAATAATAAACCTGTTTTTGTTTTCTAAATTTTTTACATATTTTTTCAATAATAATAATTAAATTGCTCTATATTATAACATGTTTAATATAAAATAAAATTTCCCGGGAAATCCCGGGATTTTACAAAATTTCAATCCCGACTCCCGGGATTGAAAAAATTGTCGGGAACAGCACCCACTGGCTGTAAGGTCAATGACGCAGCTCAGTAAATCCACATTCTTTAATTACAGCTTGATCATTCCGTGCTCTATGGAAGAAGCAGATTCATTTACCGCCACGATGAAGGCCGTTTTAATTCAACGCTTCTTACAAACTCTGAATCGTTGCAAAACACCTCTCCATTGATTCTAGTGCTTTTTTCATATATTAGAAGAACCCCTTCCTCGTGCCAATAAATTGTTGCTATTAGTTTTCCGGCCGAAGGCTGTGCTTTAGCTTTTTTTGGGACAGGCAAACCTTTGTGAACCCACTGCATAGATTCTTGTCACTAGGAGGATCCCAGTGATACACTCAAGTGTCATCCCCCGTAACAATTCGTAAAAAAAATGCATGTGAAGCGATAGCATTTTCTTGGGAAATTTCTTTCCTTGCAGGTTTCTGCTCCGGCAAAAGCAGCCTTGGAATCCAACGCGCAGACACCTTCTTCATACTCAAATCATCGTGCAAAACTTTCCAGACAGTTGTTTCGGATACCCCAACTTCCCTAGCAATGAAAGACAACTTCATCCGCCGATCTGACAGCACCAACTCTTCAATTATTTAACCATTCTTGCCTCAATTGGTCGACCTAATTTTGAATTATCCTCTATAACGTCCCGACCTTAGCAAAACTGCTTAAACCAAAATTTTACTTGAAATGAAAATGGGGCTTCATTTCCATACACATCTGTCATTGTTTGATTCATAACTTTTGGCTTATTACCCTCTTTTGTGAGATTTTTCTTACACTTCGATACTTGAGTTTAATTTCACTCATTTTTGCTAATCAAAAATTGTAGAAAACTTCTAGACTCAATATATTTTAATAAAACTTCTCTCTTTAGCTTCAAAATGTCACAGCTATTTAACAGAATGACAATTTTCATATAACAATCCATTTTATGGCTAGGTAAACTACATACCTAATAATACTCTCTTGTACATGCAACTAAACAAGAATACACTTTGATGTTAAAAGAAGTGTCGATAGAGATTCCCCCACGTTAGTCCGTTAATCTCGAAGGATTTTGATAATCCTGCTGAATTTGTATTCTGTTTTTGCTTTTTTTGTATTATCCTGATCAAATTTATTACTTTCACTGGCATTTACAGACTTAAGCGTTATTTAGTACGGTTTGGTCAATGAAGTCGCTGAGTTTACAAAAAAAATACCGGATGAACATTCCTTTATAGTTCTCGATATTCTAGATTTTACAGCATTAAATTCCAGACAAAGACCCAGTTCTCATCAACAGTCACAAATCTTGAAAACAAAATATTTTAAAAATTGGAAATTCCAATTAATTTAGCCTGCTTGTTTGGAACAGATTTTAAAAAGCAAATTTTTGATCTAACAATATGATACGGTCTTCGTCGCGTTTATTTTTATGTCTCTAGCACTTAATTTTAAATGTTATTGTAACATTATCAAGAAAATATTACGCAAATAATATGTTTGACTGCATTAAAGCCCGTTAGAAATTATATTATTATCTAATTAAACAATCTCATTGACATTCAAACGCATATAAATGTATGTTAATCCCTTGTCCATACATTGATGTATGGTAATATATGTTAAACCTATATATCTTTATATTTAAAATGATTGATTGCTACTTAATATAATTACATTTGTTCCACTTTATTATAAAATCACTCTATTAATTAAGTAATAATTAGCATAGCATTAAAACTTGTATTAATATTCATGCTTATTTTAGAGATCTCAGTCATAATCTATTGACAGTAATTGGAAAGAAAACATTAAGAGGCATATCGGCTGTTAAGAATTTGTGAGTATTATCACGTTAAATTATTGAATCAAGCATTTAAATAACCTTTTTTTTTATACAGACAACTCGATAACAACCGTCTCACTTGTATAGACGATTTAGCCCTAAGAAGCTTTAAGGATTTGGAAATTCTGTAAGTAGATACTTATATTTTCCTCCTTTGTACAGTTGCATTAGATTAGATGTATCTATTTAAATAGGATGATAAACATCATAATTATCCTTTTCATACATTGTTCCTCTGTGAAGATGTTAGAGGAAAATTAAGTGATTAATTTCTACATGGAATTGTTTACATTTTAAAATACAATGGATTCCGGTTAATTGGGACACATCGGGACTGTATCACTTTGGCCCAATTTTTAAAAACACGCACATTTTTTATCGGAAGACGCATTCACCGCGCAACGCGACTTCGCAATAACTGCCTCGGTTATTGCATCTCCATCTAAGCTACGAGTTGGCCCGATTAAGCGAAGCAAATTCAGGCTAAATACTTGATCTGTTCTTTAAATATTATACCAGAGTAATGAAAACTGCTTCCATGATCTCCAACCACGAGCGTGCTCGTCATATACAGTTTATTATCACTGGTACTGTCGCAATTAAGCGATAAATTGGCCCAATTAAGCGATGAATTGGCCTAAATATGCGATAAATTGGCCCACCTAACCCTTTCGCTGCGGGAACCGGATTAAGCCGGTTTTATTTTTCGTGTCTCGTGCGGGAGCCGGAGAAATACGCTAGCGTAACCCACAAACTCCATAAGGACCGAAAAATGCCGCATTCAAGTGCCGCAGCGAAAGGGTTAGGTAAATGAGGCAAATTTTAGTAAAACTCTTGATTAGTTTCTGTTCCCAGCTAACCAGGGTCCACTGTATTATCAGATTATTACCTTTTAAAAAGTGTTGAGATCAGTGGCGAAGGCAGGGGGTTGTTAGGGGGCTCAGAACACCCCCCCCCCCCCCATAGGTTTGCAATAAGTCGATATAGGACCGAAGAACTGTAAATTTTGTTTTGAAAAAAAGGTCCTCGGCTCTTTTTGTCGTTTATTAACCCCCCCATGATGAAACCATCTAACATCCTGCCGCTAAAAAAATTAAAAAGATGGTTGTGACCTAAAAAAAAAAGATTCTCGGCTCATTTTGCGTTTATTAATCCCCCCATGGAAGCATCTTGTCTACGCCACTGGTTGAGATGATATACAAAGGCCGTTACAGTAACTGTATTTAGCCAAAATATTCTGTACTCTGTACTGTACTACTTGGGTTAAAATTAATGTTTTTGTATTTAATTTTTTGCAGAACGCTTAACAATAACAATTTAACATCGATAGGAAAAGATATGTTCAGCAATATGTTCCGTCTTCGAATGCTGCGCCTAAATGATAATGTGTTTCACTGCGATTGTCAGATGTCTTGGTTGGCGCGATATTTACGGCATTCACCTCGTATAGCACAGTATACTCGATGCCACTCCCCAAATCATCTGAAGGGACAGAACATCGCCGATTTACAGGACCAGGAATTTAAATGTTCCGGTAAGTAAAAAAAATTGGATCTGGTTTAAAAATTTATTTAACGGGCAATTTAACAGAATTTTTCGAAATTTTTCTAGGGCTTGTGGAAAAGGCTATTAGTGGAGAGTGTATCAGCGAACCACTTTGCCCTCACCCATGTCGCTGTGCAGATGGCATTGTTGATTGTCGAGAGAAAGCACTTGTTAAAGTTCCTGATCACATACCGGAAGGAACTACAGAACTGTAAAAAAACTTTAATTTTTCTGAATAATTAGCATGTTAATTTTTTTTTATTTTGCAGGCGATTTGAACAAAACGAAATAACTGAAATACCCACAAAAGCATTCGTTGCTCAAAAACGCCTACGAAGAATGTAAGTTTGTCTGCTTTAAGTGTAATCTTATTCTTAACAATAAAATTTCAGAGATTTAAGTAACAATAAAATTTCGAAAATAGCACCAGATGCCTTCCAAGGATTGAAAGCACTTACTTCATTGTAAGTATTATATTTATATAATAATTTGAATTCTGCTTATAGTATTCAACAAAAAAGAATTATTTCGTGAGCTTCCTTTTTGTCCAACAAATTTTGTTATATTTGCCTTCTTATAGGGTTTTGTATGGAAATAAAATTAAAGATTTACCTGCTGGCGTTTTTCAAGGACTCGTTTCACTACAACTTTTGTAAGTGCATTGTTCATAAATTCTCATAACAATATAAATAAGTTTAATTAAAAACCAAGAGGCTAGAAATTAATCAAGCATTTCTACAAAAGATCCTTCAAAAAAGATATAGTTCACTGTTAATTAAACATATTTATATTATTATATGAGTCACTTAAATAATTCAAGCGTTGATTAATCCATATTTATTGCAGATTATTAAATGCCAATGAAATTTCTTGTATAAGAAAAGATACATTTAAAGATCTTAACAGCTTAAGTTTATTGTAAGTAAAGCAATTTGCTTTTAAAGTCGACTGAAGTTACAGTATTTTTTGTTTATAGATCACTGTATGACAACAATATTCAATCATTAGGTAATGGTACTTTCGATTCGTTGAAAAGTATTCAAACACTGTAAGTATACAAAGCATAAAATACTGAAAAGTTTTCAATGTGTCTCTTATTTGTAGCCACTTAGCCAGAAATCCATTTATTTGTGACTGCAACTTGAGATGGTTAGCCGAATATCTCCATAAAAACCCCATAGAAACATCAGGGGCTCGTTGTGATACCCCTAAACGAATGCAAAGAAGAAGAATCGAATCGTTGAAGGATGAAAAGTTCAAATGTAAGGGTAAGCGCCTCCATTGATATAAATCAGTGGTAATGGTGTTCATTAACATTTTAACTCATTTTTAATTTATTTTTTTGTTGGAGAAGGGCAACAACAGCCAGAAAATGTAATTGAAAACGTTATTTATTTATGAGTATCAATAAAATTTAATTAGCCTAAAAAAAACATTCAGTTTTCCATTGATATAATATAAAGTTTCAAAGCTATTGATGCTGTTATATGAATATTCTTAATTCTTAGTGCTACACCTAAACATAAAATAAAGAAATAAATGTTGTAAGAAACAATCCAGTTAATCAAAATTTGAAAAAACATCTTTAATACTGTTTTTGATATTTCTTTGCTTATTATTGCAAAATTTTGTCAATTCTATTCGTATTATTTATGGTTTTTGCAATTTTTCTCTTAAAATTGTTAAAGACCAATTGATTTTGATATTAAATTACCAATTATAAAGTACTTTTCTTTATACAAACAAAAAACTATTTCAATTCTGTATAATAATAGTGATAACTAATGAATACAGGGTGGTCCACTTTTTAGTAGCAGTCAACAGACAAACTTATTTTAAAGCGAATATTCTATATTAACATGGGTCCAAAAACGCTTCATTTTAATGATACAGGGTGTTGAAATTTTCGAAAAAATAACGATAATGTTTAACCGTTTCTCAACCAGTACATATATTTAAACCAAATTTGTTATACAGCACCACCTTACAGGTAACCACAATCGGTGAAAATTTCAAGTCCCATAAGCAACCAGTGGCGGAGTTGTGGGGGTTCAGTTTCAATAAATTTTATAAAAAAACTAGTACGGCCGCGTTTAAAATCAAATTCGAACTTCTTTTTGGGTAGAGCATTTTATTCTTAACAAAAAGTGTCTCTTGAGTTTTCTTCGTATCTGGCACCGTTTGGCGCGAAATTTGATTTATTTTACCATTTTCGCGAAAAATTTGCTAATAAGTTCGATCTAAAAATATCGCGAAAAGCAGAAAATTGCAACTTGCAGAGTAAATTCTCATTAATCGTTAATTTAGCGGAACTTCTTCCCTCATTATTAGTATGTTCTGTTATTAAAAACTGCAAAAATCGGTAATTACTTCTTTATTACGATTATTAGCTATATTTTTAGATCGAACTTGGGAGCAAATTTTCCGCGAAAATGGTAAAATAAATCAAATTTCGCGCCAAACGGTGCCAGATACGAAGAAAACTCAAGAGACACTTTTTGTTAAGAATAAAATGCTCTACCCAAAAAGAAGTTCGAATTTGATTTTAAACGCGGTCGTACTAGTTTTTTATAAAACTTATTGAAACTGAACCCCCACAACTCCGCCCGCCACTGGTTGCTTGTGGGACTTGAAATTTTTACCGATTGTGGTAACCTGTAAGGTGCTGCTGTGTACCAAATTTGGTTTAAATATATCTACTGGTTTAGAAACGGTTAAACATTATCCTTATTTTTTCAAAAAATTTCAACACTATCTTTAAAATGAAGCGTTTTTGGACCCATGTTGATATGGAATATTCGCTTTAAAATAAGTTTTCCTATCGAATGTTAAAGTCCTGCTACTAAAAAGTGGACCACCCTGTGTAATAATAATAAATGCAAATATTTTAACTTGAAAAAAAAGAGGTAGATAAAACGAAATTTCTATAAGTCCTATATAATTAATTCTTTAAAACAACTTAATTTTGTATTTAACAGTCATTAAAGTATAGTGTCATTTGTTTCAAGAAAAATTAATTGAATTCTCAAAAAGTTTTTCATCGGGCAAAAACATGAAAAATATTTTTATAATAGTTATAGTTTTTTATTCAAGTTGTTTAATACAATCATATTAACAGTCATTAATTAATTAATTTGCACCAAATAATCGTATATACACAAACATTATTCATATCTATCATTTAAAATATACGTGTTTAATAGCTAAGGGTGGATTTTTAAGATATTCAGAACAATACAGTATGCCTTTATGAAAATTTTGTGTTTCAAAAGTTTTCATTATGCTTATTCAATTCCTTCACCGTCGTCAAATTGATCAAAAAAGCCTTCTGGAGCCTTTGGTTGCTAAACAACTGGTCGTAGGAGTTGTATAGGCAACCAACCTTGTAGCATATATGTTTGAGTATTAGGGCTAAACGCTAATAAATGTAAAAATAAAAAACAAAATGTCCAATAACAACCAATATTCCCGTTTTTAACAACTAGTAGTATTGTCGAACATAAGTTGGAACATTATTATGAAGCTAGAACTCAATTTTTCACTATTTTCAATATGAATTTCCTGATGCGATTTAAAAAAACAAAAATTATGTGATAGTATAGCCTTTGCATATCAGCTAAGTTTCCAAAAGATGTTGGTAAACTTCTTTTATCCCATTGCCAACTTCAACTTCATTCGTAATTCTCTCGGTACAAAAGTAGCAGAGCGGATTATAAATGAACTTGTCCTTATAAATGATTTCTTTGTGCTTAGGACATAAATATAAAATCCACCCTTACACATAGCATGCCTTATCGTTTTCGTAATTGTCAAATTTATCTTTGTAATTTATTAATACTGCTTTAAGCGACCCCAAAATAATGTCCTTAACTGTTTATATTCATGGCTGTTAATTTATAACATGTTTGTCGCTTGTTTTGTGTGACGTGTAAATCAGATTTCTTGATAAACAAAAGCCTGTTATTAACACATTAGGTCAAGAGGAGTTCCGAACTCGATATGCTGGTGAATGCCTAATAGATAATGCCTGTCCAAACGGATGCACATGTGATGGTACGATTATAGACTGCTCAGGTCGAGGATTAAAGGAAATACCTAGGGATATACCATTATATACTACAGAACTGTAAGTCTTTAATTTTTATTTTTGTTTGTAATCTAACAAATTTTGTTTTTAGATTATTACATGATAATGAATTGGGTAAAATAAAATCTGATGGTCTATTTGGGAGATTACCAAATCTAATAAAACTGGATCTCAGAAGAAATCAAATAACTGGCATTGAAAAGAATGCATTCGAAGGAGCAACGAGAATATCAGAACTGTACGTTGGCATTGACTTCTATCAAAAATATAGCTGATAAAATTTTTGTCGTAGGTTGTTGTCGGAAAACAAATTACTTGAACTTCACAATAAAATGTTTTTTGGCCTGCACAACTTGAAAGTATTGTCGCTGAACAATAATCACATCACTTGTATTATGCCAGGATCGTTCGACCATCTTACATCATTACATACACTGTAAGTGGTGCTTTTGTTTAAATATGGCAATTGTTTAATACATTTGTACATAAAAAATTCCCAAGCATCTTTTTCTTGTGTAAATGTGCAACTTTTAGTGCATAATTTATCTAAAACGGGGTTCAGAAAAAAGAAAATTTTAAAAAACATTTAGGCCTAGAGACTTTTTGTTTTAATTTAAAAAAAAGGTTGCTGATATCTAAAATATGTTTATAATATAATAACATAAATCAGCATTAAATTTAACAACTTACCAATTTCAACCTAAGCTATATCTCCAATAATAAACGAGATCTCAGTGGTTGCCTATACTGATTTGAGAAAATTTTGCTTTTCTTCTACAAAATTATTATTGTAACCGACTGTTTCAGTGATTTAGCTTTTGTTTTTTAGAAACTTGGTTCAGAATTCTTTTGTTTGTAACTGCCACCTGGCATGGTTTTCTGAATGGTTAAAACATAAGGGCCTTAGTGGTTCACCTCCACGATGTGCGGGGCCTATCAAAGTTAAAGATGTCCTAATCAAAGAACTGCCTCAGAGTGAATTTAAATGCACTAGTAAGTATTTTAAGGCACATGCTTTCAGGAATATAACTAAATTATTTGCAGCTGAGAATGATCAGGGGTGCTTGGGAGATAACTATTGCCCGCCGATGTGCACATGTACAGGTACAATAGTGCGCTGCTCACGGGCTAAATTAAAAGAAATTCCCCGAGGGATACCGCCAGAGACTTCTGAACTGTAAGTTAATATAAAATATTCAATAACAATTATATTTTGTAGTTATAGTGCAAAGTATTAGTGTTTTTCGTATTGCATATGTTAAGAAAATCATTTATATTCACCTAATATAAAGTGATATATTAAATTACATATTCTTGATTGTAATTTAAAAAATTGTTGTTTTTTTTACAGATATTTGGATGTTAATGAAATTCAAAGTGTACAAGCAGACAGAATTGGCCATTTAAAATCACTGACAAGATTGTAAGTAATATTACCGAAGTCCTTTATTATACAGGGTGTACCAGAAATGCATATAAAGCAGTTTCTGCTTTCTATTGGTTGTAAAAATATACATTTGACAACAGTTTTAGTTCATTTTAACAATACAGGGTGTCACACAAAAAACGCCGCAAGCTGTAACTCCATTGTTTGTGGTCCGATTTTGATGAACAATAAAGTAAATGAAATGGCTTCTTAAATAGGTACTATAAACTGAATTAGATTTCAATTGTTTTCAAGTTCAACAATGTCAAACGATAGTCAATTTTTTTTTTTAAATAGCACCATCTATTTTTTTACTAATTCTGGTACATTTTTTTCTGGATTTGATGATATATAAGTTGATTTTAGTGTAAAACTAATAAGAAATAAAAAATATAAGTTTAACAGAAATAAGTTAGGTTTTACAAAATTTTCAAGCGCGCCGTAGAAAACAAACAAATCTTAATCAACAAATGTCATTTAAATACCACACTGACGTTTAAATGACATTTGTTGATTAGGATTTTTTTGTTTTCCATGGCACGCTTGAAAATTTTGTGAAACCTAATTTACTTCTGTTAAACTTTTATTTTTTATTTCTTATTAGTTTTGCACTAAAATTAAATTATGATTACATCATTGAATTCAGAAAAAAAATGTCTACCATAATTAGTAAAAAAAAATAGATGGTGCCCTTTGAAAAAAAAAAGTTGACTATCGTTTTAAGTTGAACTTGAAAACAATTGAAATCCAATTCAGTTTATAGCATTTGAGGAGCTATTTCATTTACTTTTTTGTTCATAAAAATCGGACCACAAACAAAGGAGTACAGCTTGCGACGTTTTTTGTGTGACACTCTGTATATGGCATAAAAATTCTCAACTTTAATAATATTTTAAAATGAATCTATAGACTGTAATTAGTTTTCATCATACAATACTACTATGAATTGTTTTACTTGCATTTTCATGACATTCTGGGTATCACAATCTAAATAAACATTTGAATTAACAATTAACAAAGAAATGAACTCAACCACTCAATTGTCTTTTTAAATTGCAAGTCAATTGTTAATGTGATGTGTTTTTGTTTCAGGGACTTAAGTAATAATCAAGTAGCAATTTTATCCAACAACACATTCGCAACATTATCGAAACTGTCAACATTAATAATAAGCTTCAACAAGTTACAGTGTGTCCAACGCAGTGCCCTAATAGGTTTAAACTCGCTCAGAATTTTGTAAGGTTTTTGTGAGTTGTTAAAAATCATTCGACTAAAATTCTTGTTGTTTTAGATCGTTACATGGTAATCAAATATCGATGATACCGGAAGGAACTTTCGCTGACTTGAAGTCCATTACTCACTTGTAAGTTGTGAAATTTTAATTTTTAACTTGAAGGTGATCAAATTGATTTTTTTTTCTAGGGCTTTAGGAGCTAATCCTTTATACTGTGATTGCTCGTTACGTTGGTTAGCGGAATGGGTAAAGGTGGATTATGTAGAGCCTGGAATAGCAAGATGTTCTGAGCCATCAACCATGAAAGAAAAGTTAATTCTTTCAACGCCTTCTTCTTCGTTTCAGTGCAAAGGTGAATATGTTGTTTAACCTTTTATTACAACTAACTTATCCAATATATTTTTAAAAACCAATGGCCATTCTCTCGTTTGAATTTTTGTACAGGGTGGCCTATTTTCGATGCTCATAGAGAGTATCTCGGTTATTATCAGAGATAGAAAAAAGCTAAGTACGTAGTCCCAATTTCTTTTTTGGAGAGGAATTCATTGCTGTAGACAGATTTTTGTAAGTTTCGACATACAGCCAAAAACCGATTTTTGGCACTTTTCAAAAATGTTAAATATCTCGCTTAAACGAAAAGCTAGAGAAAAACTTTCAAGACATTTTTGACATGGTTTTTTGTCCTTAATAAGAGAGCGATCTTCAATTTTTTTCACTCATACGAATATTGATATATTACACCTAACTTTCTTATTTTATATAGCAACCATAAACAAATTATATATTTTTGAAAATCGTAAAAAATAAGCTTTTGATTCATGTCAAAGCCAACTATGGTTGCTATTTAAAATAAGAAAGTTAGGTGTAATTTATCAATATTCGTATGAGTAAAAAAAAAGAACATCGTTATCTTAATAAGGGCAAAAAACCATGCCAAAAGTGTCTTTAAAGTTTTTCTCTATCTTTTCGTTTAAGCGAGATATTTAATAATTTTGAAAATTGGCAAATATCGGTTTTTGGCTATATTTCGAAAATTAAAAAAGATATCAAAAATCTGTTTACGGCAATGAATTTCTCTCGAAAAAATAAATCGAAACTACGTACTTAGTTTTCTTCTATCTCTGATAATAACCGAGATACCCTGTATGGGCATCGAAAATAAGCCACCCTGTATTTTATTAAAAATTCTATTGTTTTTGTACTATTATTATCCTTTATCAAGAATATTTACTTTGACTTCACCTGTATATCATTTACATATTTAATTGGTTTAAAACATAAGATGAATTATGTTTAAAAATTATTAATTAATTTTCGCTGTTTCAAATACTCGAAATATTTTTGTAATTTTCAGGTAAAGTAAGCAATGAAATTTTGGCCAAATGTGATTCGTGCTACACATTTCCCTGCAAGAATAATGGAAAATGCCTGCCGCAACCTGAAAAGGATTATGAATGTAGATGCGCACCAGGTTACCATGGGAAAAATTGCGAGTTTATGATTGATGCATGTTATGGCAACCCTTGTCGCAATAGTGCATCATGTAAAGTGTTAGAAGAAGGTCGATTCAGGTAAATACAGGGTGCCCCGTTATTCGAGGCTAAGCATGGATATCTCGCTTATCTTTAGAGATACAAAGTCGGTTAAATTAGACATAAGTTGCGCATTTTTATGCTGAGCAATAATTTTAAGAGATAATTGCCTTATCACTTTTAGTTTTTGAGATATCGAAATAAAAACGAGAATTTGTAATTTTTGTTTTTATCTTTTATTCAAAAACCAATGAAGCTAGTTTTTTCCAATCCAGACGTTATCAAGGCACTTTTTTAAAGAGAATTCAAATCTGTCAATATCTTTTTTCTATCTTTCAAAATGGCTGAGATACGATAGTCAACTGGAAATTTATTACACGTCACGTCGAAATGTACAACCTACGTCTGAAGCATACCAGCTGCGTTTTCCGGAAAGGCAGCAACCTAGTCTTGGTTATTTTTTGAAGCTCCATAGAAATTTAGACGAGTATGGATCGTTTGCTTAGCTTAGGCAGAAGCCTTGTGTGAGGTATTTTCGTGACTTACTTATGCAACAACATACAAAATTTTGACAAATTTTGACGAACTGTCGAAATTTTGCTTGGAAATAAGTATTTTGCCCAAAAATATGAATTCAACAATGACATGTGATACATCGTCGTAATCAGAGAAAATATCTTTATTCAAAAATGTGAAAATCCAATATGGCGCCCATAAAACAAAAACCAGTTGACTATCGTATCTCGGCCATTTTGAAAAGATATTGACAGATTTGAATTCTCCTTAAAAAAGTGCCTTGATGACGTCTGGATTAGAAAAAACTAGCTTCATTGGTTTTTGAATAAAAGATAAAAACAAAAATTACAAATTCTCGTTTTTTTTTGATATCTCAAAAACTAAAAGTGATAAGGCAATTAGTTCTTAAAATTATTGCTCAGCATGAAAATGCGCAACTTTTGTCTAATTTAACCGACTTTGTATCTCTAAAGATAAGCGAGATACCCATACTTGGCCTCGAAAAACGAGACACCCTGTATATATTTCATATTTATTTAAAATTTGATAATGATAATAAAAATAAGTACTTTGATATTTATTTTTTAATAAAATATGTTTCAATTATAAATAATTAAGTCATAATTGTAATATTATCATGGTTACAATTAATTTTCAGTTGCATATGCGCACCAGGATTCACAGGCCTGCGATGTGAAACTAATATAGACGATTGTGCCAATAACAAATGCCAAAACAATGCTACCTGTGTCGATTTAGTGCAGGCATACCATTGCAAGTGCTCACGGGGTTTTATGGGTATGTATTTCGCACCGTGTAATAAAATTGTGTGACTAAAAATGTATTATTATTTTGACTCAGGTGAATATTGTGAAACCAAAATACCCTTTTGTACTAAAGAATATAATCCATGCAAAAACGATGGAAAATGCGTGGACCACTTTACACATTACGCTTGCGAATGTGTGCCTGGATTTAAAGGAGATAATTGCACTATAAACATAGACGACTGTGAAAATCATATGTGTCAAGTAAGTATTAAGCACAGATGAATAATATACAGTGTGTTCGAAATTCAAGGTTTTTAAAGCGTCGTAGATACACGTTGGGTTCAGTAGGACAAAAGTTACATATCATATAAGGTGTCCCAAATTCGAGGTACAACATGGGTCTCTCGCTTACATTACTACCTATTAAGTACCTTAAATTGGGACAGAGTTGCAAAATTTGGTGCTGAATTGAATCTAAAGAGAAAAAAGTCTTAGTTTCGAAGTTACTTGTAAAAAACAAAACAAAATTCTGAATAACTTTTGAACTAAGAGAGTAATGGCAGATTTAAATTGAGCATCGAATTTTGCAACTTTTCCTCAATTTAAGTGACATCATAGCTTCGAAGATAAGCGACATTCCCATATTAAGCTGCAAATTTGGGACACGCTATACAGGGTTGTCCAAATTCGATGGGATTGCATGGGTATCTCGCTTAATGGTCAAGATAGAGAAACAGTTAACTTACCAAAAATGTGCAGTTTTTTGAGACAAACTCAGAACCGTTTAAGAAAATATTCTATCACTTCCGGTTTTTGAGTTATTATAAAAAAGTGTTTTTTTGTCATATTAATAATGTCATATCTCCGTTATTGTTGTGAATCTCGAAAATATTTATGTAGTTTATTTTTAGATATTTTTATGTTTAATTTGATTATACTAAAAAAAAAAAATTACGATCGCATGTTAAAAGTTATGACACAAATTTACCTTTTTTTAAATGGGAGCAATAGTTGGCTCTGACCTATTTAAATTCCTTATTTTTTTCTCACTCCAAATATATAAGTGTTGATGTATTTATTTTCATTAATAATCAAATTACGAGGGTTTTTTAGGGTTTTTTTAAAGAAAATCATAGGCTGTGAAAACAAAAACACAAACAAGGTGTAAAACCTTATAAAACTCATGTGGTACAAGTAACCAAGGCTTTTTAATTTGTTGTTGAGATGAACATTGTAAATATTTGAACAACAATATAGTCGGAATCAACAGTAAAGTAGTACATACAGGGTGGTGCTTTTTTCGATGCTCACCATTGCTATCTTGGAAACGGTAAGAGATACAAGGTCGGTTAAATTAGAGAAAAGTTGCACATTTTCATGACGATTAAGAATCTGAAAAGAAATCCTGGATATTTTGATTCGTTTTTGTTTTATTACAAAAAAACTGAAAAATGTGATTTTAGAAAAATATTATTATCTTCCCTACCATTGACGCTATTTCATTTAAACTTGGTAACTTTATGTTTTTGACCGTCCTGGGTTTGATGACGTCAACAGAAATTTTCTAAGCCTTCTAGATTTCAAGTTGCGATAGTCAACTTTTTTATTTCTTATGGCCGCCATATTGGATTATTACACCATCAGACAGACAAACAAATTAGCTTTTCAGATTGGTAACCAACATACCTTTTTTCTTTCAAAAAACTTGTTGAAATTTGAAAATTTGTGTAAATAATTCATAAAATCGTGAATGTTCTGAAAAACAATTGAAATTATAATATAAATCAAAGTGACACAATATTTTATAGGTCTAATAAAATAACGATAGGACAATAAATTTAAAACACCAGATAAATAATTATTTAAATTGTTTAAAGTGCGCGCCGTTATGTATGATGTATTGGTTAGTCCTCAGATTCATTTCGTCCACTGCCTTTAGGATAGTTTGTCTCGAAATAGAGTCGAAAGCATTTTTGATTTTATGGCGAAGAAGTTCAATATTTTCCGTTGGGGTTACATAAACCACATCAATGTAAAAGTAATCCATAGGCATTAAACATGGCGATCGCGGAGGCCAATGAACAGGACCAAACGTACCAAGTCATGCATTTTGAAAGCGTATATCTAAATTAATATCCTTTTACAATGCGGGCGTTGTGAGGACCAGCTCTTTCATGCTGAAACTACTGATGATTTTGAATTGTTAATAATGGCAATTCGCCTAACATATCTTCTAAATATGTTTCCAACAATCTTAATATCCTTATCATTAGACCTATAAAATGTTGTGTCACTTTGATTTATATTATAATTTCAATTGTTTTTCAGAGCATTCTCGATTTTATGAATTATTTACACAAATTTTAAAATTTCAACAAGTTTTTTGAAAGAAAAAAGGTATGTTGGTTACCAATCTGAAAAGCTAATTTTTTTGTCTGTCTGATGGTGTAAAAATCCAATATGGCGGCCATAAGAAATAAAAAAGTTGACTATCGCAACTTGAAATCTAGAAGGCTTAGAAAATTTCTGTTGACGTCATCAAACCCAGGACGGTCAAAAACATAAAGTTACCAAGTTTAAATGAAATAGCGTCAATGGTAACGAAGATAATAATATTTTTCTAAAATCACATTTTTCAGTTTTTTTGTAATAAATCAAAAACGAATCAAAATATCCAGGATTTGTTTTCAGATTCTTAATCGCCATAAAAATTTGCAACTTTTCTCTAATTTAACCGACCTTGCATCTCTTACCGTTTCCAAGACAGCAATGGTGAGCATCGAAAAAAGCACCACCCTGTATATCATATATTGCTGTTTATCTTATATTCAAAATATTTTGATGTTTATCTCAACAACAAATTTAAAAACCTTGGTAACTTGTACCACATGAGTTTTATAAGGTTTTACAACTTGTTTTTTTTTCACAGCCTATGATTTTCTTTAAAAATAAAAAATAAACCTTCGTAACTTGCGTATTATTGAAAATAAATACATCAACCCTTATATATTTGGAATGAGAAAAAATAAGGAATTTAAATAGGTCATGGCCAACTATCAACATTTAAAAAAAGGAGAGTTTGTGTCATAACTTTATAACGGCGAGCTTAAAAAAACTGTTTTTAGTATAATCAAATTAAACGTAAAAATATCTAAAAATAGTTTTTATAAATATTTTCGATATTTACAACAATAACGGAGATACGACACATTATTATTATGACAAAAAAACACTTTTTATTTAATAACTCGAAAACCGGAAATGATAGAATATTTTTGTAAAGGGTTCTGAGTTTGTCTTAAAAAACTGCACATTTTTGGTAATTTAACCGTTTCTCTATCTTGGCTATTAAGCCAGATACCCATGCAATTCCATCGATTTGGACCACCCTGTACAGTTCGACAAAGTTGATACAAACCCAAAAACAATAAATATGGTATATCTGATCTATTTCAGCTTCAAAACGTTCAAAATTATGCAAAATCTATCATTATAATGTATTAAACTCATTGCATTTTGCTCCACAACTTCGAAACAGCTAAACGTATACCATCTGTCAAAGCGTTTTTTAAAAATCTTTTTTAAGCTAAAATACATGCTCAAAATTATTAGATCCATTTCCAATGAACATTTATTGGCCTAATTTTAACGTTTTAATTCATAATTTGCAGTATATGATAAAAAAATGTACAATGTCAAATAGGTTATGCCGCTTACAATTCTTGTTTTTTTAGTATAGCGCAATAATTAAGCAACATTTTTAAAATCTGTGGTACGGAAATGATTAAACACATTAATATTTGTTTATATCAATCAAAATTAACCAGAAAATCTTTTACATAAGTACGTAATCATCAATTTAGGTGTCTCCGCAGACTTCTGCCGATTTACTTCTAGCACGTACATGATAAACACGTTTTTATGAGCTGAGTGATTATACAGTTTGTGGAAATGTATCTAAAATAAAGTAAATGCAATAGTATGATCATTTTACAGTGATTACAACTATTAAATGTTTAATAAATTACAATTTTTATTATTTTATCGATATAGGTACTGATTAAAAAATTTACAATTTCAGTAAAATATTACTAAATAAGAATAAATTTTAAGGCTCATTATATGAGGTATTTAAACTTAATTGATCTAGAAAAAGTAGCAACAGTGAATAATTTTGCGAGTGACTTTATCTCATTTTAGTAAAACGTAAAATAAATTTTGTTATATCTTAAAGCACTTTTAAATTTTTTAGCATAAAATTGCCCAACTCTACCCCACTTTAACTTCACTTCATAACAATTTAAATGAACTAAATTCACTCTCAAGTTTAAAATTTCGTACGTACAGAGTGGTCCAAATAAGATGGGATTACATGGGTATCTCGCTTAATGGTCAAGATAGAGAAACAGTTAAATTACCAAAAATGTGCAGTTTTTTGGGGCAAACTCAGAACCGTTTTCAAAAATATTTTATCAATTCCGGTTTTTGAGATTAAAGAAAAACTGTTTTTTTGTTATATTTATAATGTGTCATATCTCCCTTATTGTTTTAAATATCGAAAAAGTTTATGAAGATCATTTTTAGATATTTTTAAGTAGATTTTGATTGTACTAAAAAAAATTGTCACTGTTAAAAAGTTATGACACAAACTCACCTTTTTTTAAACAGAAGCTTTAGTTGGCTATGACCTATTTAAATTCCTTATTTTTTTCCCTTTCCAAATATATCAGTGTTGATGTATTTATTTTTAATAATATGCAAGTTACAAAGAGGTTTTTTAATTTTTTTAAAGATTAGAAACAAAAAGTGTCCGTGAAAACGAAAAAAAAAAACAAGAAAAACCGGAAATGATAGAATATATTTGAGAACTGTTCTGAGTTTGTCTCAAAAAACTGCTTATTTTTGGTAACTTAACCGTTTATCTATCTTGACTATTAAGCGAGATACCCATGTAATCCCATCTAATTTGGACCACCCTGTAGTTTCTAATGTTTATCATATCTTTACTTATCGAATATAAATTCAATAACAAATTGATTTGTTTTTGTTTTAGAATGGGGCTACTTGTGTCGACGGTATTAATGACTATGTCTGTAAATGTGCTGGTGAATATACTGGCAAATTCTGCGAAGGAACTCCTTTAGTGGCCATGATGTACCCGCAGACCTCTCCATGCCAACACCACGACTGCGTACATGGTGTTTGTTTCCAGCCATCTGGTTCTAATGATTATTTGTGCAAGTGTGCCCCAGGATATTCAGGTACATACCTTTAAATCGCTCTGTATACAATAACAAGATGAAATAGTCAGTAAAAAATCGATTATGCATTTATTAATAATCAAAGAGTTCTTTTACGTGATTAATAAAAACATTGAACTTCTATTTATGAAGTTTTTGCCTCATAGATTATTTAATTGTAGGGAAGAGGTGCGAATATTTGACCAGTTTAAGTTTTGTCCATAACACATCATTCGTGGAGCTGGAGCCACTACGTACTAAACCTGAAGCAAATGTTACAATTGTTTTTGCAACAAATCAAGAAAACGGAGTGTTATTATATGATGGGCATCAAGAACACTTGGCTGTTGAGTTATTTAATGGTCGCATACGTATTAGCTATGATGTTGGAAATTATCCAGTGTCAACTATGTACAGGTAATTATTATAGTTCTTTTGTTTTCTCTTTCTTTTTTCTTTTCTTTTGTTTTCTCTTTTCTTTTCTTTTGTTTTGTCCTTACTCACACATTTTTACATTAAAAATATGAGTATTTTTATATGTTTATACAGGGTTTCACTTTTCCATGGGACACTATTGCTATCTCCGTAAATAATGAAAATACAGAGTTGGTTAAATGGGACAAAAGTTAGCTATTTAGGGGTGTGTTTTATACCAGATCTTGCGTGATATAAGGAAAAAACCTAAATCGATCAAAATTTTTAAACTTAAATATCTCGGCTATTGTTGAGAGTACACAAAAACGCCAAAGGTAAAATGTTTTGCAGATTTTGTTTGCTATAAGATGGCGATTGTCAGATTTTCATTTATAAATTACCGTGCGAGATATTTGACAAAACATTTTTTTTTTTTAATGGCAGTCGTAGTAGGTGATTTTTTTTTTTCTTTACAATGATATAATATTTTGTATGTCTATTTTCAAAAATAAGCGAAATAACCTAAAAAAATGCAAAATCTGAAGATAAAAATCAAGGTTGTCATGGAAAAAAAAACAATAACCGACTTCAATTGTTTTATTTCGACCCTTGCTTGACTATTATAATTATTGTGTTAACTGGAAATAATGTAAATTGACATAATATGTAAATATTTTAAATCCTTTTTTGCTAATGTCTTAGTAAGAGGTATAAAATACATTCATATTATGACTATTAGTATAATTATTTTAGTTTCGCATTACATTTGTTGTAATATCACTGTTTAAAAAGTGACATAATAGACAAGCAAAGCTCAAAATAAAACAATTGAAGTCGGTTTTTGTTTTTTTCCATGGCAATCTGGATTATTATCTTAAGATTTTGCATTTTTTTTAGGTTATTTTGCTTATTTTTGAAAATAGACATACAAAATATTAAATCATTTTAAAGAGAAAAAAATAATCTTTAAATCTAAGTCATCACCTACTACGGCTGCCATTTAAAAAAAAGTTGTGTTGTCAAATATCTCGCACGGTAATTTATAAAAAAAAAACTGGCTATCGCCATCTTATAGAAAACAAAATTTACAAAATATTTTTCCTTTGACGTTTTTGTGTATTCGCAACAATAGCCGAGATATTTAAGTTTAAAAATTTTGATTGATTTCGGTTTTTTCGTTATATCACGCAAGCCATGGAACTTTTAAACGAAACAAGATCTGGTTTAAAATATACTCCTATATAGCTAACTTTTGTCCCACTTAACCAACCTTGTATTTTCGTTATTTACGGAGATAGCAATGGTGTCTCACGGAAAAATTAAACACCCTGTATATCTTTATTAAACATAATTATTACACAAATAGTAACATACAAATGTGGAACTTACTTTTTGTATATTAGTAACTACTGCTCTGGCCACTAGGTGGCATCACTCATACTGTGTCTTACAGCAAGTTGATGTTGTTACCATTTAATTTTTTGCAGTTTCGAGATGGTTGCGGATGGTCAGTACCACATTGCTGAATTAATAGCAGTCAAGAAGAATTTTACATTGCGAGTCGATCGTGGCTTAGCACGTTCTATAATAAATGAAGGTTCAAAAGACTACTTAAGACTCAGTACGCCGATGTATCTTGGTGGAATTCCCCCAGAACCCGGTCAACAGGCATTTACACTCTGGCATTTACGAAATTTAACGAGTTTTAATGGTAACACTCATACTTGAACAAAATTATTTTTATCACTTCGAATATTGTTATTAACAGGTTGCATGAAAGAAGTTTGGATAAATCACAAACAAGTAGACTTTGGCAACGCTGCAACTCAGCAAAAGGTGACACCAGGATGTGCGTTGATGGAGACAGAAAAAGAAGACGAGGAACAACAAGAGGATGAAATGGATGCGATGGTTGAAGAACCTAGTGCTCCCCCGGATCCTTGTGAGAAGAACCATTGCAAGCATGACAGTAAGTGTGTACCGACTCGTAATGGGGAATATATGTGCCGATGTAAATCAGGTTATAATGGGAAGTACTGCGAGCAAGGTGAGGAAGCCAGTGAGTATAACAACTTCGTACTAATTTTCTTTACTAAGCATGCTAACAGTTTGTTCAGCTGGGTTTGTAAGAAAAAGTTAAAGGGTTGATTTTAAATATGTACTAACTGCCTCAATTCGTGATTTTAATGAAATTATCACTTCTTTACCATATAAACCATCAACCAAATCGCTATTGTAAAACTGTAGATGTAAACATTAAAAAAAAAAAAAATGCCCAGATCGATGTCATAGATATTTGACGAACTTGCTTAAAAGGGAACAGTCTTCTGCGGGGTGTTAAATGATTTTCCTACATCATAGGTTTGCTCCAGCAGATGATTTTGAACTAATGAATGAACTCATATCTCATGAATTGATAGGCGGTAATTTAAATTTAATTTATGTTGCACTCTACTTGGAATCAGGCTTATGGTATAACATTAATTAATTAACTAATGTTTAACACTTAATTTTGTTACTAATTATTGTTTGTACAGGGTGGACCAAATTCGAATGTTTTACGATTGTATCTCGGTTACCGCAATAGATAGCGAAAATCTGATTTTGGTCTCTTGGGCTATTTTTTTGAGAAAATAACGCCTATGCAATCAGATTTTTTCTATCGAATTCCATTTTGGCACTACAGACAATAATTGAAATTTCATCATTTTTGAAAATTTGCTATAACTTCTTTATTTATTAAATTAGAACAAAATGTTATATAGGTTTTTTATACATATTTTTATGCTTAAGTAAAAACAAAAGTAATGTTTTTTAAGCTATCTTGGCTTTCGAGATATGGAGTAAACATATATTTTTAAATGGAAACCCTAGTCGGCCATGACTAAGTGATAGAGTATTTTTTTAGCTTTTCAAAAATATATAGTTTTATATATTTGTTGCAAAAAATAACCGAGATATGGCCAATTTTGTAAAAATTTGATCATCAAAGTTTGCCATGATTTCGTAAACAAGTGATGTTTGCAATTATTAAACAACTAAACGCAATTGCCAAGTAAATTCTGCAGCAACCGCAACGTTTTTATCACTTACAAAGTAATATTCTAACATATTAAACTTTCCAAAATGTTCATATTTAGCCATGTTCACAATACCACAATAAACAGTTATGAAATACAAAAGAATACACGGATTTGCTTTAAAGTTGACAAATGTACTTCGAAATGACGTTTAGTTGTTTAATAATTGCAAACATCACTTGTTTACGAAATCATGGCAAACTTTGATGATCGAATTTTTACAAAATTGGCCATATCTCATTAATTTTTTGCAACAAATATATAAAACTATATATTTTTGAAAAGCTAAAAAAATACTCTTTCACATAAAATCATGGCCAGCTAGGATTTCTATTTAAAAAAATGTAAGTTTACTCCATATCTCAAAAGTCAAGATGGCTTAAAAAGATGTACTTTTGTTTTTGAATTAAGCATAAAAATCTGTATAAAAAACCTCAATAACATTTTGTTCTAATTTAATAAATAGAGAAGTTATAGCAAAATTTCAAAAGTGATGAAATTTCAATTTTTTGTCTGTAGCGCCAAAATGGAATCCGATAGAAAAAATCTGATTGCATAGGCGTTATTTTCTCAAAAAAATAGCCCAAGAGACCGAAATCAGATTTTCGCTATCTATTGCGGTAACCGAGATAACCCGTAAAACATTCGAATTTGGTCCACCCTGTATGTATGCTCAAAAATAAAAGATCAAATCGTTTATGTATAGTGAAGAACAGTCACACAAGTAATTGAAATATCAACAGACACACATCAATTTAAAAACCAATTTTGCAATATTTGGTAACTCAACATATCAGTGAATTTTGTGTGGTCAAAATTTGTTGTATATATCTGTGAACAACTGAGATACATCTCTTCACATCTAAAAGTATTTATTTTGTAAAACAACAAGAAAAAAAATATTGACTTTAGCAATTAAAATATTGTAAAGTGTAATATTAAGATTTTTTAAATGTGTTATTCATTTGTTAAATAATGTTGTTGCAGCACCTTCATGTCGAAAAGAACAAGTGCGAGAATATTATTCAGAACACGGATGTCGCTCAAGAAAACCGTTGAAAATGGCCAAATGTGTTGGTGGTTGCGGCTCACTGTGCTGCAATGCAAGAAAAAGTAAACGTCGTAAGGTAATTGTTTTTCGTTTTAATAAACACTGTTGCGGTCTAACATCGTTGTAAAGTTTCAATAAAATGAAAAATTAATATACTAGTAAAAACAGCTTCATTTTTTTGCCTTTGGGCTCAGTTAAATTGATAATTTTATGTTACGGTTGCAAGAAAACAAATGACGGCATTACTTTATTCATAAATCAAATGTTTTTAGGCGATAGTCAACTTTTTTTCTCCTAGATGCCAAATTGAATGTGAATCATAGGAAATAAAACATTTCACTATCGCCTACAAAACATTTGAAGAGTTATCATAAAACATTTGACTATCACCTACAAAACATTTGAAGAGTTATAAAACATTTGACTATCGCCTACAAAACATTTGAAGAGTTATCATAAAACATAATATAAATACAGCCATTTTCATAAAATTATCCCATTAAATTTTATTTCAAAACTATCGAGATAAACTTGCATCATTATATTTGTGATAATATTTTGTTGCAGGTTCGATTAATATGTAACGATGGCACCCGCTACACCAAAGATATAGACATTGTACGCAAATGTGCATGTACAAAGAAATGCTACTGACTGACATACGCCGCTGCTCACAATTCTAACATGCAGTCCCAACAGGGGACTGAAAATCTCATAGACGATTCAAACCAAGCTGTACCACGCGCTCTTGCCACGACCGATCTCAACCTGAACATACTTAATCTAAAGCCATCAGTTCCCCCGAAACCCCAAGACGAACCATACAAATTAACGTTTTTTATAGAAAATAAAACTGCCGACATGACACAGTTGCAGTTCAAAATGCAAGAAAACCCGAATATTAATCAAGCATATAATAATTATTATGACGATGTTATTGTAGAAAGTTACGAAACCGATGTAGATAGTAATGGAAATTCACGAATAACTCATACAATTCAACATGAGTCATGTATTGTATCTGCGTTTTTATATTTTGTTACTATAACTGCGTTTGCATATTTAGTGATATTGTGGATTAAACAAAAAATGCATATGCAAATGGAACTTATGCATTGGTGGTGAGGAATAATCATATTATATAATAATCAGGGTAAATAATTCAAAGGTGTAGCTCATATGTCTGTCTTCAATACTTCAATAATAATACTGATAAATCGAATCGAAAATAAAACGATTGTTTAAAATATAATTGCATTGGCTAGGATCAGTATTCAAGTTCCTTATTAAATTTTACTGTGTATTAGGGAAACATATTTACTGTTTTCATTCCACTGAAAATAACTTATATTAATAATTAATAAAAATTAATTAAGTTACCCAAAATTGCAAAAACTCCTTTATTAAATTATTCCTTTTTTTACAGAAAGAAATTCAAGTTTTAGATACATATGATTCTAAATTTGACTAATTAAATAGTAAAATTATTTTGTTATCCTTGATAATCTAATATAAATATATTTAGTTAAAAACACTTATCTTAATACCTATGAAGCATGGGCGTCTATAGGGGAGGGCAAACGGGGCACTTGCCCCTCCCTGGAATCGAGTACTCCATTAATGACCAAATGAAAGAGGGTCAAGTTAAAAGTTCGTTAATATTTTACTGCAATCCTTTCCAAGCTTTGCCTCCCCCTGGATAATTTTCTGCGGACGCCCATGCTATGAAGAATTGCTTTTGTAGAAAAACTACACGTTTTGAGACTATTGTCTCCTCTCTGTAGATTCCTTAATTATGAATAATTAAGGAAGCTACTGATAAAGAGATTTGTACTGGTTTAGTTATTCTTCAAGAGTGATTTTTCGTAGTTGTTAAGGTGTGATTTTTAAGTAAATTTATTTATTTTACATTTTAAATTAATCCCTTGGTAATTCAAACATTTATAAAACGATTTTCAAAAATGCAATTATTTTTTAAATTCATATTCTTTGCTGGTCATGATTTAAATTTATCATTCCTAACATAAATACTTCTGCATAACACATAAGTATTCGATAATTTATGCCAAAAAATCATACTTGAACCTAGGGCCATTTTATCATACAACTTAATTCAGAATTACAATTTTTGTGTATGTTTGTAGGACTGGATTATACAACACAATTAATTCACTCATCTTTGACTTTCAAATACTGTATCTGTGAACTTTTTGCTATTGTAGATCAGTTTCAGAATCAAAAACAAAACAATTCTGCATTTGTTTTAATCAGCCTGATGTTCGTATTTCTAAACAAACGAATAAATTATTATTTTTGACAGTATTTAAGGCTAGTTTGATGAAATCTTAAACACTGTATTAAATTTGTTAGACAAAATTGAACACCCTGCATTTATTATAATTTTAAGAACTGCAAAGTTGCCATACGCACTCGGAAACAATAATAGACGCAAACAATAAATTATAGGTCATATTTACACTGTTTTATATAAAATGTGACATATAATAGTTAACTAAACGATGTATAAACCTCACAGAACTGACTTATATTAATTATATATACATATATGTATGAATCCGTTGTTAGAATTGTGACTAGCGGCATGGCCTCCAACTTACAAGGTTACTAACTTAGAGTAGATTAATGTGTAAAACACTTTAAGAACCATTTGTACGTTTACGTAAAGTATTTAATTTATATATTAGCCATAACATCACGATATGTTTAAGCTAGATTTATAGATACCTACTTCTAAATATTAACTTCATCTTTTCATGTGATGTACATACATATACCTATAATATACACGGGGTGATCATTAAATATAGTATTAGTGCAACTATGTTTTACGTTCACAAACTGTAATAAGTAATTAAAGTTTCCCAGGTACTGTTACCAATTTAATTTAAAAATATCACCCTGTGTGTTTTTATAACACCGATTAGTAATATTTATAATGTTTTGTGTTTTGTTCTAAACACAGTTTATTAATTAGACATATGAAAAGACACAGAAAGTTTCATAACTCAAATAAGCCTGCCTAATACATTCTATTTTATTATTTTCTATACTTACCTTTCCACCTTTTGTCATAACCAGATTACCAAATCAACAACGTATATTATATTATACATGAGCCTTTATAATTAAAAAAACAAATGGCAGTTTTAGAATTAAATATGTTTAATTAATAAACTGTCCAAGTCAAGCCTAAATAGTATTATTTTTGGTATTCACTACCGATTCGTAATATCCAGATTGTGGATTCAGTTTTTTAAGTATTGTATATTATTAAAGCTGTTGTTTTAAGTGTTAAATTATCTGTTGTAATTTATGATTTTCTTCCATATAATAGAAACCGTTAATATTGAGCTGCCAGTTTCATAACAATTTTTAATTTATGCCTAATAATTGTAATTTATAAAGATAATTGTGTATAAAATATATTGATTTTATCCTATAATTGTTATCTTATTGAATAAAAATCGGCAAACTCATCTTAACTGCAAAATATTTTGAAATCTGGACTGCCTAATTATATATAAACAGTTATTTAGGTTATTATGTTGTTTAATGCCTTGAATAAGTCTTAAGTGGCATAAATTCTAATAACAAAAAAAAAAATGTTTATAAACATATTTCAATGAAATTTGTCGTTTATATTACACGTTTTTAGCGTTTCAAGTATGGATTATAGCGGCAATTTTTAAATTTAAACCTCTAGGGGAATTTATCGTGCGATGTGCCAACCTAAGAGCTGAAAATGGCTGTCATTTTGACAGTTAATGGCTATGTTCATGTTTGTTAACTCACCGTATGAGACCTGACAAAAGTGCAATATTATTGACAAAATTAAACTATTGTTTAAATTATTTACATGTTTTAAGTTACCTTTTGATCTATTGATCTATTATGTTTGTGATGTGAATGATTTTATTTAATGTTATTATTGCAACAGCTGATATGAACATATAAATCGCAAATATTGTTTATAGTACCGTGGGAAAATCGTACCTAGTTTTGTTATTTATGGTAAACACGTGCATATTATGGGACAGGCAACAAGTGGCATACCAGGTAAGATTTCTTAATGCATGGGCAGTTTTTTGTACTAACCGTTTAATCGCAAATTTTATTGGCACCTCTGAGGGTTAGTATTTTATCGTGATGACATTTAACAAGTAATAAATTTAGTAAGGAATGTGGGTGTACTTTGGTTCACCAAATATTTTGTACCGTAGCTCTTTCAAATTGCTCAGTCTGTCAAAGTTCAAAGGTCATGAATGGTAGGATGCAGTGGTGCATCACAATGTTGTAGTGCATAACAAAAATACATACCTACCCACCCACTATTAGAAATTTGTTGTAACAAGGATGGGTATATTTAAGTTAACTACAGTAACATTAGGAAGATTCGTTGTGATTTATTGGCGAAAGCATAGAAATTATAGTGAAAGCAATTACTTTTTACATAACTCGGCTCAGAAAAGAAATTGTAAACATAATTATTAAACACAATGTCTAGTTATTCTGTTTGTAATTTTTTTATATGAAGGTTGTACGTCGTACTATCAACGTCAGTGTACCTTCTACATTGTTTATTTTTTAATTAGAACTATTAAATAAGTCGTATATTGGGACTTCCCGTAAATTACCCAGCTTACTTACATAGTAATTATACAACCACAAAACTTGTTTGTTTTCAAGTTTTATTTCAATGTAATTAATATCTCGATAACATTGGCACCTACTTACAAAAACAATAATTATAAATTAGCTCATATACGATACAATATGTACACATTCTAAAAAGTGTCGTTTGATTAGCAATTTTAATTATTCTTGATAAAGGTTTTCCATTAGTAGTAGCAATAACCAGATAATTTGATATGGTTAGCATTAATTTGAATGTTATGCAGTCAACACTAGATAAAGGACGTCTATACACAAGCATTGTTAGGTCCCTCAGTTATTAAAATAAAGAAAGCTTTTAAGTAACAAACAATTAAACTAAAAAATAAAAACGCTTTAAAATATGTTTATTAGAAACACGTATTCAATAAATACGTCTAATTGTGAGTTAGTTTCATAATATTCCTCAAAAATTCCGTCTTAAAATCTGTTTGATTGCACAATCACAGCAGCTATACCTGTCTAGACTTTCAACTTTGTTACCAGCCATATACTTACAACAAAAAGCTTAATAGCAGAACTGTAAACGTACATTTAATCATTCAAGTTCTTGATTGATATCAAATTTAGAACAATACAAATTTAACCATCGCCTTAAAAAAATTGCAGATACGCTAAGATGTGAATACTTAATCTTTATTTAAGTGTTGTTGTTTTTTTAATTTAATCAAACATGGGTCTGTTACTTCTTTGTTGTTATTTTGCATATACTGGGTTTGTATAAAAAATCGCACCTAAAAAAAAGTTACCATTTCCTACTGGTACAAACGTGATAGTATATTAGGAGTACAGGGTGGTCCAAATTTGATGGGATGATTGCATGGGTATCTCGCTTAATAGGCAAGATAGAGAAACGGTTAACTTGCCAAAAATGTGCAGTTTTTTGGGACAAACTCAGAACTGTTTTCAAAAATATTCTATCATTTCCGTTTTTTTTTTAAATATATTTATAATGTGCCATATCTCTCTTATTGTTGTAAATATCGAAAAAGATTATTAAGATTATTTTTGGATGTTTTTATGTAGATTTTGAAATAATTAATAAAAAATTTTGTGCTCGACGCGAAATTTGATTTATTTTACCATTTTCGCGAAAAATTTACACTTAAGTTCGATCTAAAAATATAGCTAATATTCGTAATAAACAAGTAATTACCGATTTTTGCAGTTTTTAATAACAGAACATACTAAAAATGAGGGAAGAAGTTCCGCTAAATTAACGATTAATGAACATTTACTCGGCAAGTTGCAATTTTTTGCTTTTTGCGATATTTTTAGATCGAACTTATTTGCAAATTTTTCGCGAAAATAGTAAAATAAATCAAATTCCGCTCTAAACGGTGGCAGATACGAAGAAAACTCAAGAGACACTTTTTGTTTAGAATAAAATGTGCTACTCAAAAACAAGTTTGATTTTAAACAGGTCCGTACTAGTTTTTTATAAAATTTATTGAAACTGAACCCCCACAACTCCGCCACTGGTTGCTTGTGGGACTTGAAATTTTCACCGATTGTGATAACCTGTAAGGTGGGGCTGTATACCAAATTTGGTTTAAATATATCTACTGGTTGAGAAACGATTAAACATTATCGTTATTTTTTCGAAAATTTCAACACCCTGTATCTTTAAAGTGAACCGTTTTTGAACCCATGTTGATATAGAAAATTCGCTTTAAAATAAGTTTTTCTATAAACTGTTAAAGTCCTGTTACTTAGAAGTGGACCACCCTGTATAGCAAATACAAATTAAATAATAAGTATCGTACTTATTATTTATTTATTTTATTTAGTCCTAAGCCCTTCTGTTGTTAGGTGTAGAACAATCAACCTCACTTCATTGCCAACGGTATCCTGCCTAAGGCCATTTAGCCAGTAAATAAACAAGAGCATGAAATATCTGCTTTCAAAGTTTCGTCACGTCTGACCGTTTCGAGTATGTATATATGGTCGTATAACAATTGCTGGTTCAATTATCCAATTCTCTTGATTGGAGTCAAAGGTCGCGCCGTAGTGAACCAGTCTAAGCAACGACCTCAAGACCTCGCATCTAATTCACATAATAATACTCAATCCTGATGATTAAGTGTGAAATAAGATTTAGATTGCTGTGTGGGAGTCGAGCTAATTATACAAGCAGAACATAAAATCTTCGAAGTATTATTCGAAAAGTTATTTTTGTTGTCGCTGACGTTTGAGAGCTAAATAACAAATATTTTATGGTTGATTTATACCTGCAGTAACTACAGAATTATGATTGCATTCAAAATGCACCAACAGTTATGAAATTGTGTTTAAAATAATAAGCGAACAATACAGTTTGGTATTAAAGGCTGGTACAAAGTTGGAAAAACAAAAGAACATAAAAAAATTAGACCAATGAAACAGTTGAGGATTTTTTTTAAGTAACGTAGTTTTACGGATTGGACCATTAATTATGAAAGTGGTTAAGTCAATTTTTTCCGATATACAGGGTGTTTCTTAAGTATTGCAAAAAAAATCAGGAGGTGATTCCTTATCGAAAATTAAAGGGGATCTTTCATTAAAAAAAATTCCTTAGACGTCTCCTTTCGAAGTTACACCCCCCTAAAGGGGTGCGGTAAAATTAGGTTTTTATTTTATTTCCCTGTATTTAAGGGTTTGTATTTCAGTCGATTTAATAATAACGTTTCTATGCATTTAAATACTGCATGATGTAAATTCATTAAGCAATTTTTTTTTTGGAAATACACTAAACCAATATTTTTGTTTTTGGGTCATAAATGGACTCCTTCCATTTTTATAATTGAGCCATTTATTTTGAAAATGGTCACTTTTTGCGAGAAATGAGTTAAAGCGATTACAAAAATGTATGGTATATTCTTTATCTTTAAACATTTTACTTGCAATGTATTTCAAAATCATTACTATTTTCGTCAATACAAGCTTTATTGTTAAACAGAAGTGCAAATCCCTTTATTTTGAAAATGGCATAATGAAGGATTTTCCTCTATACCTTCAATTTACCACAGTTATTTTCTTCTTCTCGACTCCTTTTTTAAAAACTATTAATTTTGAAAGTGGCTTAAGTCACTTTACAGTAATGAAAAATGGCGATTCGTTTACGTCTGTGCGAAATTATGTACACTGAGAAAAATGTAAGTAACCGAGATAACAAATATAAGTGAAATTTCTTTGTAATTAGCATAAATATTTCTATCCACATTAAAATGCAAAGCATTAAATATCTCAAAATAACGTGAAAGTGACTTATGCCACTTTCAAAATTAACGGCTCATTTATTTGTAAATTATTTGCCTTCTCAATATTTTTCAAAAATGGCTGTACACCACTTCCATTATAAACGGCCCATGTAAAGCTTTTTAAAATTTATTTCATTCTTTTGGAAGTCATAATATTGCAGAGGTTATGAGAAAGAACCAAAAGTTTACCTAACCTTTTTTTATATATTTCGTAAAATTTAATAAACAAATTAACAAAGTAGATGAGTGATTACGGAATTAGCTCGTCCAACGAAGTGCCGTTTGAAAATATTAAATTTTCTGTTGGTTATTTTTGGGAACGCATTTTATTATACTTTTTCTACGACCGCTGATGTAAATGACTCTTACCGTACAGCCTGCAAGCATAGTATGTGGGTTCTTCCGCACGGTAAGTAAGAAACACAATTTTAAAGAAGTAATCAAAGTAGACTCACGTCAAACATTTCCGGCATGCCTAGTAGTAACGCACGGTAAGCAAAACGCACGCTTGTCTAGAAATGTCAAAGTAGGCTTACGTCAAAATTGACAAGACAACGTAATTACATGTGTATATTAGCCAAAAAGCTGTTAAAATCGTAGGTATTATGTGATCGTAGAAAAAGTAGGCTACATAACTGGAGTTTTAAAGCAATTACGCGCTCGTGGAAATATGCAACTTTTCCACTCGTCCTTAATATGCTTCTTACAACTCTTGTTATGTAATATACTATTTTAAATCATCAATTTATCAATAAATAGCACAGTTTTGCTCACTTCTTGGATCCTATCTCATAATAAATTTAATTACTAGGTTGTCCCATAAGTTTTGGTGCGCATGGGCGTCCACAGGGGAGGGCAAACGGGACACTTGCCCCTCCCTGGAATTGAGCACTCCATTAATGACCAAATAAAAGAGGGTCAAGTTAAAAGTTCGTTAAATATTTTAATGCATTCCTGATGAGATCAGTATGCGCAATTTCGTCTGCAAGATATGGATAATTTTCTGTGGACGCCCATGTTTGTGCAGGAGGGGTTAATTTAAAAAGAAACAAAATTGGAAAAATAATAAACATTTAGGTATTCTTCGAAATATAATTCACTGTTATGAATAACATTTGTCCATTAATCGGCCAAAATTTTTGATTTGATCTTGATACCATTCCGCTTAGTGTTTCTTCTGGAGAAAAAGTATAATTTGTTTTTTCATTTCTCGGGAATTACAGCGTTTCACCTGAAAATAAGTACAATTTGTTTTTCTCATTTGCAAAAGTGTACCATCGAACGAAATTATCCATAATCAGATGGAGCCAAGATTCACAGCCCTCCTTAAACATCCCCAGTAAAAGTCAAATGCCTAAAAGCACGGTAATTGTACAACATGACGTAACTTTTTGTTGCATAATATGCGTAATATGCTTCTTACAACTCTTGTTATGTAATATATCTACTATCATATAACATAAGAGTATTTGTTTAGATTAAAGTAAATTTTTAAGTTAGTGAAGTTAGTAAGTTTTAATTTAATACACTCATGCATGAGTTACACTACATCTACTTCAAGTTGTTCAGAGATGGAGACGAATGGCCCTATTTTAGTAAGTCATCCAGCTACTAATAAACACCCACTTTATTTAAATAGTAATAAAATAATGTAGCTTAATTCCATTCGGTAAGTAAGCGGTACCCACGTTGATTAGAGTGCGTAAAGTTGCTTCCGGCGTGCGCAATGACCGCCTTGATTCATTCATTTCATTCATTATTCTTCTAAACTAACCAGTCCCGTCTTTAGTAATTACTCAGTTCGTTTACATTACACGAATTATATCATATCCTGTCTTCCATGAATATAACAATGGTCGCCGTACGCGATGTGCAAGGAACAAAGAAAAACTGAAATATATGGAATTTATTTTCACAGTAATTTTAAGTGAATATATGTTTTCCGCAATTAACGGTAATTAGTGTAATTATGAAGTTTGTTGATCAATATGAAGATTTTGTACCGTAAAACGTGAATAAAAACACAGCTTATAATTTTAATAGTCTGATTCATCAGAATATGTACCTACCTAATACAATTCCAACCAATGATCTTTCTATCAAGCACTCCCAATTTTTATTTGATAATTATTTAAATTATTTAATCAATTCGTTTTTACATAAGTATCTACAGGTAGGACCAAATTCAAATGTTTTACGGGGTATCTCGGTTACCGTTATAGATAGCGAAAATCTGATTTCGGTCTCTAGGGCTATTTTTTTGGAATAAATAACGCCTATGTTATCAGATTTTTTCTATCGGATTCCATTTTGGCAAATCAAATTTGGGAAAAATGAAATTTCATCATTTTTGAGAATGTGCTATAACTTCTTTATTTATTAAATTAGAACAAAATGTTATATAGGTTTTTTTTGTACAGATTTTCATGCTTAATTTAAAAACAAAAGTAATTATTTATAGCCACCTTGACTTTCGAGATACGGAGTAAACTTACATTTTTTAAATGAAAACTCTAGTTGGCCATGACTGCATGTGAGATAAAGTATTTTTTTAGCTTTTCAAAAATATATAGTTTTATACAGGGTGCCCATTTTTCTAACCTATTGTATGGGTAACTCCGTTAATATTAGAGATACAGAAACGTTTAAATTAGCAAATTTGTGCAGAATTTAAAGGGAAATCTAATAGATTTTCAAATTTGACCTACGTCATCAACTTGTTGAAATATTTTGAAAAAACAGAAAAAGGTCGATTTTTTCAAACTTGAATAATTCCGTAACCATATGATTTAGAACAAAAATAAAAATTGGCTCTTATAGATATTTTTACGTAGATTTTAAATATGTTAACGAAATTTTCATAGCACTCTCGATTTCCGAGTTATAGCATAAACTTGCTTTTTTTTTAATGGAAGTCATAGTTGGCTGTGGTCTTATTAAAAAGATTATTTCTTTCTCGTTTCAATGATATAAGGTTTGTTATGCTTCACTCTTGTAGTTTTTCATTAAATAAGCAAAGATCATTTTACATGTTCACTGCCTACTAATAGATAGGAGTTATCCCGTGTTGATGTTCTTTTTTTTTTCGATGTGACATTTAAGAGTTGTCTCTTATTGTAGTGTAGCAGTTATTAGCCAGTTACAATTTTTAAAAACAAAACCTCAGAGTTTGTCAAATAAAATTTATTGTTTGTTATACGTATGCCTCTCTCTCGTTTTGATCAAAATTTTTGATTGAGGTTATTGTAAATTTCAAAAACAATGTTTTCTAATAAAGAAAAAAACGATATGCTTTTCTATTACTATACGCTTGTAATAGAAATAGTAAAAATTCAAGTGAAATGTATTTGCAAAGATTTATGGAAAGGAGGCAACCAAGAAAGAAATTATTTTCGTTATTAGAAACCAATTTAAAAAAATACGGGTCCTTTACAAAATCCAAAGGTTTGAAAATTAAATTTAAGCAAGAAGATGAAGAGAGAGTCCTAGCATACGTAAATTATAAACCAACATAATCTACCCGGGAGTGGTCCCTTGAATATGGTGTCAACTGAAAAGGCTCGACTGATTTTAAAACAATCAATTTAAGCCATATAATACCCACAATAGCCATATCATATTGGCAATACTTTGTATCCTAATGATTTACGAAGAAGATTAAATTACGTCCGATAGTTTTTAGAAGAAACAAATACTAACCCAAATTTTACTCACACAATTTTATTTATTGATGAAGCCAAATTCACAAATAGTGAATTATTCAACAGACACAATTATATTTACTCGTCTCAAAATAATCCTCACCGTACTATTGAAAGACGAGATCAGAATATGTTTTCGATAAATGTTTGGTGTGGTGTCCTTAGTACAAAAATAATTGGTCCATACTTTTACTATGAAAATTTAAATGGTGATCGGTATATTTCATTTTGGCAAAATGAACTGGACATCATATTAGATGAAGTTCCGTTGAATTTAGTGCAAAATTTTAATTATTTTTAACATGACGGTGCTCCTGCGCACAATTCAAGAACTGTGTCTGATTATCTGTCTAATCATTTTCCAAGCTGTATTGGCAATAATGACCCTGTGAGATGGCCGGCAAGATCACCGGATTTAACACCACTTGTTTTTTTTTTGTGGGGTGTGCTTAAAAATAAGGTGTATACCAAAAAGCCTGATAATATTTCTTCATTAGAAAACATTGTTTTTGAAATGTATAATGAACTTCAAAAATTTTGATCAACACGAGAGAGAGACATAAGTATAACAAACAGTAAATTTTATTTGGCAAGAGTCTAAAGTAATCCTATTCTAACTCGATCATTTACTTTACTATCTAAGTATGTATACTAATAATAAAAACGAGAACATAGTTTCGGCTCGGCCTGTTTGTTTTGTTCTATGTAAATAAATAAATAAATACCCTTCAATTCTAAATTGTCTACAAATAAAAAATTCACACTAAATTGTATGTAAATTATAGGCCCTCTCAATTTTTCAAAAAATGGATTTACATCACTTTCATATTAAACGGCCCATGTAGGATTTGATTGATCTTTGCACTCAGTTTGCGAACTCTCGTCCATACCAGGTTGTCAAACACGTCCACATCAAAACATTATTGTGTTCGTAACAGCTCCAAAACAAGTGGTAAAAGGTTTGCGTTTTGTAAATAATTATGTCTTCAAGCTTAGGGCTTATCGATGATAAACACCAACCACAAATAACGTGTGCAGTCAGTAATTGAGGTTATGGCAGGCACGAGTTCGCGAACAGCCCCTTTGATGTACCGCCTCAAGAGCTAACTCTGCCCGAACTGGCGAGCTACTCGCGAGCTGTTCGCGAATTGTTTGCATACTCCAGGTACACACCGGGTTCGCGAACAGTTCGCGAACAGTTCGCGAACCCGGTGTGTACGCGGCTTAAGACAGAAAGATCATAACATTTCGTAAAGCTATAAGTTCAAAATTTCTAAACTGTTTGTTTATGTTGTTTTAAAACCAGTACTGTAACATTTTGCACGATATTTAAAAACGATGTTAGGTTCGTACAATATGTGAGTAATTATTTAATTATTTTCACACATGGCGAACTTCAACGGTGGGAGTATTTGCAAGTATAATAACCCTAGCAGCTGGTAAAATGGAGATCAACAACACTCATCCACCTTCGATTGTTTGTATCCCCGTATTTGGCGTGTGGGGTAAAAATCATAATGTATCAAAATGTGGAAACCCTAGCGTGGAAGAATGCAAATTTATCAAAAGCATAATACGTGGGGTTGATTAGGATGGGGTGGAATGCTCGCACGTTATTTATACTATAACGGGAACAGACGCGTGTCCGGCAGCTGCCGACCAGACGAAACAGCCTCCTATGACGGGTGTTGCAACTGTATACGGCTTTAATCGATTTTTCAACTTCCGTTTATCGTTCCAATACATAAAATTGACGATCAAGTTACGTTTATGTACCTGGTTAATTGATTTCTTTTGTCTGGACTGCAATATGTGTGGAGTGCGTTATTAACTCAGGCTGCAGTGGACCGCGCCTCGATTGTTTGTTCAGACTATTCCATTAAAAATTTCAGCCAAGCTTGACTATTGTAATAATAACCGATAACTATTTTTAATTATTGGAAATAAATGCGAAGTGAGTTTTGCAGTATTGTAGCAATGCTGACTCGAATTATTTAGGAAAAATTTACTTCATTTATTAATAATAACACCTTATCCGCCCAAGCTACCAAAATATTTTCATTGTGCATGCTTAATTAATACTGCTCGCCTAAACAAATGAGTGAGCTCAATCTAGGAAAATGATGTAAATATTTGATTTCTGTTTTTTTCACTGTTGAATTGCTTTCATAAATTTGAGTCAATAATGGTATTAGTTCCTATGTAACTTCTTTAATAGAACAAATTTTGATCGTGAAAATGTAGTTCTAAAGGCTTTTTAAACTTCTTCCACAAACCACAAATGCCTAAAAATGGAACAAATATTGCCAGTTTTGTTTTTTAAATCGTATACAGGGTTATTCAAAAAGTTACAATTAATGGAAAAGTTTCTTATTATCGATTTATCAGAAAATTTTATTCTTGAGAAAGTTGGTGCTTGCCCTAAAGTTAATTTTAAGATGGAAAAAAAATCAATAAAAAGTCATAGGACACTAGATTTTAGCGATTTTTGAAATATTCGCAATAGTAATGTGCCCTTATTTTAAGATAATGCAAAAAAATACATATGGGAAAAACTTATTTATAATTTAAAAATAAGGCTGGATTTGAATTTTGACCGTCAAATTCCAATTTTTATTTTGTAAGATATTTTAAGATTCAAAAAGTCTGCAACAAATGGAAAAGTTTTTTATTATCGAATTCTCAGAAAATTTTATTCTTGATAAAAGCTAGTGCATGGTGTAAAACTACTTTTAAGATGAAAAAAAATTCATAAAAAGTCAGGACACTAGATTTTAGCGATTTTTGAAATAATCGCAGGAGTGCTTTTATTTTAAGAGATACAAAAAATATATGGGAAAAAGTTATTTATGATATAAAAATAAGGCTAGACTTAAATTTTGACGGTCAAATTCTAATTTTTATTTTTTAAGATATTTTAACATCCAGAAATTCAAAAAGCCACGAAAATCTAGTGTCATATGACTTTCTATTAATCTTTTTTAATCTTAAAATTAGTTTTTAACCATTCACCGCTTTTTATCAGGAATAAAAATTTCCTAGAAATCGAAAATAAATATTGGAATTCGACCGTCAAAATTTAAATCTGGCCTTATTTTTGGATTCTAAATACATAACTTTTTCCTATAAATTTTTTTGTATCTCTTAAAATAGGGCAGTTACTCTATTCTTGCAAATATTTCAAAAATCGCTAAAATCTAGTATCCTACGACTTTTTAATAAACTTTTTTTCATCTTAAAATTATTTTTTTTCCCATTTATTTCAGACTTTTTGAATGACGCTGTATAATATACCAGTGGAAAGATAATGATGTTATTTAAACAAAAATGAAATAAAAGTATAGTTTGCTAAAAAAAGCTCTCCATCGAACTTATAATGATAATTTCAGAATATTTTAGAAGCATTAAACACAGAATGGACCTTATATGTCATATGTGCCACTCATCACAAAAAAAAAGTAGCTGATTGGGAAATTTCCCCATACTCTCCCGACTTGGCGCCCAGTGTTTTTCACTTATTTCGTTCCCAGCAAAACTACATTAGGATAAAAATTTAATTCTTCGGAAAAAGTCAAAACAACCCTTAATGAGTTTTTAACCCTCTAAAAAGAAGATTTTTATAGGGATGGAATTTATAAATTGTTGTATCCAATAATGAAAATTATACAGTGCTTGGCAAAAAGTATGGAAACAGACAAATATTTAGAATACTATTGAGGATATTGCAATGAAATTTGGTATCTGACCATTATTGTTTGTTCCGGATCCGATGCGAGTATTGAGGTTGTAACACGACTTCCGGTTTACCGGAAACGGACTCAAACTTTTCTTTTAAAAGAGTAGATTTTAATACTTTACCGGATTTTTAAACAATTTTCTAGAAGTTTTAAATGAAACGCCTTGTACAATTTTATAACTTTTGGATTCCTCTTCAAATTTGCTTTAAAAAAGTATCAGGTTATATGGGTCTTAAGTCAACTGTTTTCGTGAAATTTACATTTTTATAAAAAAAAAAATGAGCGATACAGCCTTTTAAAAAAAGTGTCACCATGTAAAAATTTGAAAAAGCATTAAAAATTCGTTTGCAAGTTAGATTGACAATCGATTAATTAACACTTTGACCTAGATACATTTTAAAAAAATCATACAGGGCTTTTTTTACTTTCGCATCAACGTTATACAATCATATCATTAAAAAATTGGTAAAAATTCATCCTGTTTTACTAAAATACTCAGGGACTGGCGGAACATCCTTTTCGTGGAATGCTTGAATGCAGTTTATAAATAATTGTCAATACTTAATTCCGTTAAGTACACAGTTAAACGCACAGGAAACGTTTCACTTTTTAATCACCAGGTTTTTTAATATTTCGGTTTTAACAGTTTTAAGAAGTCTTTTACTTGATTGTGTATTAATTAAAAATATATTTCTTGCTTTATCTTCACGACACCTTTATAAAACTTTTTTCCGTCTTCTAAAAGGTCACGACCTACAATTTTAAAACCAAATTGTACGGTTTTCAGTATTGAAATTTTCAATTATCGCCGCTTTGCTGTAGTGCTGTACAGAATGCAGCCAGCAGCGTGGTAGGTACGGAAGTAGCACCTGGCGGCCTGTACACGTTGCGTCTCGGTTAGTCTTCTAAGAAGCTGTTTTTATATTTCAGTATGGTGTCTAATAAATTCACTGCTTGCTTGAGGAGCGTTAATTTCATCATTTTTGCTCGTGTCTCTTAAGCCGCGTCTAGAAATTAAAAATATGTTGAGGATGTTCGTTATTATAAAAACTTGCTTTGTCGTAAAGTTAACTTATAATTGTGCATTTCCTCTTGATTTGCATTGCATTTTATGTTCTTTGGTGTCTCACAAATTAATTGTAACGCTTCATCAATAAATTTGCATTTTTTTTCCCATAAAAGGACTAAATTACAGTTTGTATTTTTGTATAATTGTTGTGTACGTGGGATGTAAAGGGGTTTCGTCGGATGTGCATTTTCCGCCTGAAGTTAATGCTTTCCAGTAAGTCGGGACGCATACATATTTATAATAAGTAATAGCTACACAACTGAGTTAAAAAATAAAATCCTAAAGGAATCCTAACAAAAACAGTGTTAACTAATAACTTTGATAACACAAGCAGATACATTCAAAGATGTGTTTGACTAAATAAGGGTTGTCAGACGACCCGGATTTCGCGTGACTTTTCCGCTTTGTCTTGATTTGTCCCGCAATTTAGTTAATATGTCCCGCACACCCAATTTCATAATTTTTTGGACGATGAGAACATATCCTTTAAGTTTTATACAATATGGCGGTGGACAGGCACTATTTTAATATAGGGTAGTGGCGGGGCCTTCGTTATACTAGCGGGCCGACTCATTAAATTTTTGAGTGGTGGGGATAAAGGCTGATGCTGAACATACTTCGCTATGATACTATATGCCTGGCTATAGAATATAACGTTAATTATTACGTTAATAATTAAATATTACTATTTATTATTCATTATTTATACAGAAACAAGTTTTATAAATGTATTTAATTATAAATGTACATTTTCTAATTCCTGTTATAAGTACGTTTCTAATTTTCTCAAGTGTTTGTTCACTTTTTCTTCACGTTGATCATTTATTAATTTTCGATAATTATTTAATAATATATTGGAAAATATTGAAATGCATTTACTTACAATTAATTCACTACTGTTACATTTACAAATTATTATTTCTACTAAATTAATTTCTTGTACATAATCTACACTTAATTTTAATAATCTATCTTTTGGTTTTTTGCTTTCAAAAAAATTGCTTAATATATTTCGCTTATTAAAACTTGAAAAACTTTATACATAGCACACAAAATTTTAACAATGAAGTCTTTTGGGATTTTTAAGCCACCACGATGTAAGTCATTTATATATAATAAACATTCACATTTTTGGTAGAATTTTATCCTCTGTTAGATAATTAAGACAAATTTTACATTTTATTTTAGTTTGCAACTTATTTATTATATATCCTCCAATATATGTAAATCAAAACCATAAATTCATTGCTTGATATATCTGTAACGTCAATATGTCGATCTATGTCCTCAAATAATTTGTCTAATTCGTCAACATTAGTTGAATTTTCATTGTCATTTTGTGATAACTCAAAAAATAAGGTTTTTATTTCAAAGTTTCCGTAAATCGCTGATTTTAACTTTAACAGATTAATGGTTCTTAATTTTCTTTCAGATTCTAAAACTTGTTCTACACTTTTATTATAAGAAGCTCCACTCATTTGTCTATGTTGACCAAATCTTGCTTCCAATGAATCTGTTTGAAATTTTCCCAACAATACAAATTGTATTTTATGTTGCTCAAATAAATATTTTATCAATAATAGTAACGTATTGCAAGTAGGTATGTGTTCATGAAGAAAGTGGTTTGTTAACTTACCGTTTCGTTTAGCAATGTTATTAATTTCTAACTCATTCCATTTCATAACCCATTCTACAAATTTTTTCAAAGATGCCAAGTTTTCATGTTGCAAGTTTGTTATTGGTTCTGCATATTGATCACGAAGACGTTGCCCTTTATATACATTTTTGCAATTAACAATTTTCCACCAATTAGAAATTAATTGCATAAATGTGACTGCACCCAAAGCATTCATTTTTAAATCATTTTGGAACATTTTCAAAGCAGTAATGTTCTTTTCGTCAAACAATAATTTAACACAAAGTAATACATTTTTCCGACGACCACTATGTAAAGCGAGTAATTTCGCACGACTTACTACTACTGAAAATGACAAATTGCGCATGACACCGGAAATTGTGTGCAAAGTGCACTTTGCGTGTGTAAAGTGACGATTTCCGCTACATTACACACGCTAAACGCGCTGTC